>APFE030530644.1:127630-143087 GCA_000404065.3 Pinus taeda
TTATTTTCTACTTTGGAAAAACGTTATATATAGATAGATATATAATACTTATCACATTGATTTGTTTAAAAATGTTATAATAACATATTTTAGATATTATTCAATAACTTGAAA
Source organism: Pinus taeda (assembly GCA_000404065.3). Classification (NCBI taxonomy): domain Eukaryota; kingdom Viridiplantae; phylum Streptophyta; class Pinopsida; order Pinales; family Pinaceae; genus Pinus; species Pinus taeda. The sequence goes on from APFE030530644.1 coordinate 127,745, forward strand.
TTAAGCATAATTTATAAGATCAATTTATTAAAAAAATCATAAATCATACAAAACTAATATATTTTTTTCTTTAATTGTAATATGCTTATATTTCTATTAATATCATAATAATAGTATTCATAAAGTTTGATTTATCCTAAAATTACAAGGTTAAGTTTTTATTTATTTTGATTTCATATGTATGATATATATGTATAGATATTAAATTATAATTAATTTGAAATTGTAATATTCAATAAAATTAAATGAATATATAATTTAAAAGTAAATATATGAAAATATAGAAATATATTATTTATTGGAAAATGTGTAAAGATATAAAGATTGTATAGGAATATGCATTGTTTCTTTCAAAAATATGAAATGACATTAATAATATTTTATTCAAAAAGTATGAAATGACCTTTATTATGAGTACTTTACTTTATGACTTTAAAAAGCGCTTAGAGCACTACCATGTTTAACCATGAGTTTTTATCCACCATTAAGAATGTGACAAGGAAGTACCTTTAACTCAAGCAATGTCACATCAACCATTGGGGATGATGTTATCCTCTAAAATGTGATTGGTTCTCATAAAGTGAATTTTGATTGTACATTTTCCTTAGGAAACTCATTTTAGACCACAAAATTCCCCTAATGTATACATCGAATACCTAGTCATTGGCCTCACTACACCATGTCGTCCTTGTAATAAAATCCCGATGTGTTCATCTTGGCCTCCCTTTGAAACATCTACGATAATTTTTTTTGGTTACATGGACAATGAGGAACATGCTTACCGAATCAATGACCGAGATCAATTTTGGTGGATGCCATGTTGACGAGCCCCATGATGCCACATCACCCCAGCGATTAAATCTCGGCTGGATTTGAACATACCTCCACTTGAAACTTCCAAGGTAATTATTTTGAGATCATTCGACAATATTAATACTCCCACATCATTTCATGACTCATAGCTCTTCTAGTAAGGCGACATTGGTTATGGCTCCTAGTCATATGGATCGACAGGGAGTCCACTCTTTCTCCTTTGGCGAAGGAAATTTTATTCCCCACAACATACACATGGAAATATGCTAGGACCCTCTCTGCCTTCGACACTTAGTTACAACACTCATACACAAGGGACTATACAATTTGAAATCTAGGCCCGTAATGCCTCAAGGCTCATCCCCCGCTCAGTTCCATGCCAATATGCTATGTTTGAGAAGGAGTGCCAAATAGCCAAATACATCCATAGCGAAGAGTTGGTTTTAACACCATTGTACCACCCCATGTGGTTCCAATGCATGAGCATAATGAAGAGGTAATGGAGGTCGCGGGTGGAGTTAGAGTGACATACGAGCCATTATTCCTCCCTTTGTTCATGAGATGACATCGTACTCCTAATGAAATTTATGATTGACACAACCACACTTTTACTCCAATTTTCGTATTTTGAGGAGGGAGAGTTATGTAGAATCATTTTTCCTATTCTTCATTTGACTATTACAAACTCTTTATCGATACATGTCTATAAAGTGTTTTGTCTAGTCATAGAGTTTATAGGCAATCATTTTAAGGGAGGTAAAATAGGACGAAAGGGAGAATAATTAAATTTGAAAGTGGAAGCAAGAAGGAAATTCCAAGAAATAAAATCATAGTAGGATAATACACAAAGCTATGGACGTTGATAATCCATACAAAAGGAATATCTCAATATTAATCAAGTGGAACATTAAAGAAATTGAAAACAAAATTCAATAACATAAATAAGGGATTCATGACTTCTATATTGATGATGAAACTTTAGCATGAGTCGTAGATGGAGGAAGTATTCAAGTATATGACACACTTTGAATTTATTTTATAGCGTAAATAACTATTTAAAATTTTATTTCATTGGTTTAAATTAAAAAAAAAAAAACAAATGTTAAATACATATGTAAAAAATCAATATTATAGATTTTTTAAGATAAACATCACAACACAATTTGCATATTATTTTATAATTTCAAGTTAAATATAAGCGAATTTGTAGGATAAATAATGATATTCACTTTTTAACCATTAAATATTTTAATAATATTATTATTGTAACTAACATAATAAAAAAATTTATTTTCTACTTTGGAAAAAACATAATAATATTTTTTTATAATCCTTATCACATTGATTTGTTTAAAAAAGTTATAATAACATAATTTTACATATTATTCAATAATTTGAAATTAAGCAGAATGTGTAAGATCAATTTATTAAAAAAACCATAAATCATACAAAACTAATATACATTTTTTAATTTAATTTTAATAAGTTTGTATTGTTATTAATATTATAATAATATTATTCATAGATTTAATTTAGCCTAAAATTACAAGGTTACATCTTTATTTATTTTGATTTCATATGTATAATACATATATTTATAGATACTAACATCTAATTAATTTGAAATTGTAATATTAAATAAAATGAGATGAATATATAATTTAAGAATAAATATATGAAATTATAGAAATATAATATTTATTGAAAAGTGTGTAAAGACATGAAGATTGTATAGGATATGCATTGTTTCTTTCAAAAAATATGAAATGAAAATAATAATATTTTATTCAAAATGTGTGAAATGACATTTATTATGAGTGCTTTACTTACTTTAAAAGCGCTTAGAGCACTACCATGTTTAACCATGAGTTTTTATCCACCATTAAGAATGTGAAAAGGAAGTAGCTTTAACTCAAGCAATGTCACATCAACCATTGGGGATGATGTTATCCTCTAAAATGTGGTTGGTTCTCATAAAGTGAATTTTGATTGTACATTTTCCTTAGGAAACTCATTTTAGACCACAAAATTCCCCTAATGTATACATCGAATACCTAGTCATTGGCCTTACTACACCATGTCATCCTTGTAATAAAATCCCGACGTGTTCATCTTGGCCTCCCTTTGAAACATCTACGATAATTTTTTTGTGGTTACATGGAAAATGAGGAACATGCTTACCGAATCAATGACCGAGATCAATTTTGGTGGATGCCATGTTGACGAGCCCCATGATGCCACATCACCCCGGCGATTAAATCTCGGCTGGATTTGAACATACCTCCACTTGAAACTTCCAAGGTAATTATTTCGAGATCATTTGACAATATGAATACTCCCACATCATTTCATGACTCATAGCTCTTCTAGTAAGGCGACCTTGGTTATGGCTCCTAGTCATATGGATCGATAGGGAGTCCACTCTTTCTCCTTTGGCGAAGGAAATTTTATTCCCCACAACATACGCATGGAAATATGCTAGGACCCTCTCTGCCTTCGACACTTAGTTACAACACACACACATGGGACTATACAATTTGAAATCTAGGCCCGTAATGCCTCAAGGCTCATCCCCCGCTCAGTTCCATGCCAATATATATATATATATATATATATTCTATATATAATATATATATATATATATATATATATATATATATATATATTATATATATTATAATATATATATTATATATATAGATAGATAGATATAGATATATATATATATAGTGGTAAAGCTATTTAGAGATATCCCTCCTGAAATTATATTTTGTGTGCATATACAATATTCGAGCTATCCTTCCTCAGCTAATAGAGGCTTCGGCCCAATCCTAAAAATAGATATATAAATATTCCTTGCTTCCCTTCCCTTGTGCTTGAGGGATTACTAGCCTAACCTAGCCACAATTGATATATGTAACAACGACATATCTCTTGGGCTTAGCATCGATAATGAGGCCTGAAAGCCAAATTTGTTAGTTACAAAAAAAATAAGACAAAGATATATCCATCAATTATACTTAGGCTCATTGGACCAAATTTAAGCTCATAAAAGTTCAGAGATCTACAGGTGATCCAGGTGGATCTTCATAAAGTACCAGTGGCATGGTAAGAGGCTCAAAATTCAAAGTGGTGGATGCTAGATAAACTTAGCGGTGGATCGAAGTGCTCATCATCTTAATTCCAACGGTGCGAACAACACTCAAATATGCGTTCATACAGAGAAGTTAGAGCAAGTCAAAGTTTATGCTTGACTTGAACAGGTGGCAGGAGGAGATGACATGGAAAAATCTCTAATCGAATGGGGGAGAACCAAGTGCCAGGATGCCATTGGTCCCGTATATCGCAGATCATAGGAGGAAGAGGTTGCGGCTTGAAGAAAATTGGCCCAAGAGAGTTATGGTTGCGATGTGATCAAATCGCAATCGCCCATCGCAAAAAAAAAGGCAAAGCTTTTCTAAATCACCCCTCGGCAGGATCCTGGTTGCGATTGCATATCATGGATCCAAGGGTTTCCAGTGTTTACGAATCGGCCCCATCAGAGTCCAGTTGCGATGCAACATATATCACAATTGCAGTTTGTAGAAGGGGAGCAGTAGCATGGAGTGCCAACTCTGGTTCGACGACAATTGTGATTTGCGACGGGGTTTCTAAACCTGATATTTTATATGTTATGTTTAATACTCTTGGCGGGTCCACTATATCATAGGTTGCATGATGTATGGGTTGGTCTATACGTCGATGAAACCACCCATTGCAGGGAAATGCTGATTGTAAAAATATGTTGAGTTCTACGTGCAGTTAAAGGGATCTTTCCATGTTTATAAGGGTTGTTGCTACATACTATTCAGGGGCCCGGGAACCTATGTGGAAAACGCTTGCTTGCTAAACCTTGACCTTTGTTTGGAACTGCCCGAGTATTGAGGGATTTTGTCGCTAGCTTATATAAAGGACCATCCATGTCGGAGAAAGACAGAGAGGACCTCGCCTTGAGCAACAGGGAGGTTCCAAGAGGTTTTAGAAGGCCCGATTATCCAAATTAGGTGTTTGGATAGGCGATTTTGCACGATTTTTCACTAGGAGTTCGTGGTACTGTCTGTTTCTGAAGCTGAACTCTCCATTCTTCATCCATATCCCATCTTGGAGGTATAAGGATTGTAAATAATTTTGCTTGTACTTTTATCTCTTTTTTATGCCACTTAATGAATGAAGGCCTCCCCACTATTGAGAAGGGCTCGAAGACATAGTCCAAATTGGACGAACTCCGCAATAAAATCATTAAGTCATGGTTCCCTATTATTTTGGTTATTTCTGCATTGTTTATGTGCTTTTAAGTTCCATGGTTAATTAGCTCTGTCATATGTAATTCTAATGCATCTGTAAGTAAAAGATCTTGGATCAAGTTTGGTATCAGAGTAGGTCTTTGTAGATGTGAATTGCAGGAGTTTATGCTAACCCAGAAAAGGCTGTGAAAAGGAGAAGGAATGCTTAATTCATTTGATCCTGAAGTAGGATGTGCACAGTGAAGAAGAAACATGGCCAATGAAGAAGCTCGTTAGGAAGAGGAACAAAATTTCTGCAAGGTATTCTACAATATGGCAGGGAAAGAAGACAAGTTGTTCGCAGAGTATGAGAAGGAACTTGGGCATGAGAAGAAGGATGTCGATGACCATGGGTCAGAAAATCATGAAGGTGGTGGAGAAGCTTCTCCTCCCTCTCCTTCTTCAAGTGATAGTTCTCATCACTCTCATCGAAATTCCAAGAAGACATCAAAGAAACCATTCTTCAAGTTAGACATAAAGTTTGACCTGCCCATGTATAATGAAGAGTGTAGTGCGGAAAAACTTAATAACTAGATTAGACATATAGAGGTTTACTACTGGATCCAGTAGATCGAAGAAGATGAGGCGAATGTCCAGTTAGCATCTCTTCGGTTGAGCGGAACTGCTCTCGTTTGGTGGGAGAGCAAGTTGCAGAAGGGCAACACAAAGTCAGGTAACCTTCTGTCCCCTTGGTCTAGTTTTATTTCTGCATTGAAGGACCAATTTTACCCTTTGGGTTATAAAAAAAAGGAACTTATGGAATGGAAATATCTAAAGCAAGGTAAAGGCCAAAATGTGCAAATCTTCATTGAAGAATTTTAGAAACAAGCATTGAAACTGGGCATCTCATTAGATTCACTCAAGACTGTAACTAAGTATGTAGGTGTGCTACATAGTTACATAAGACACTCACTGATACTTTTCGAGCCTACTACAATTGATGTGTCTAGTGTAAAGGCTATTCATATTGAAAGTTGAGGCAAGAATGACAGAGATGATCAATCCAAGAAGAAATCATTCAAAACTCAGCATGGGAAATTCTAGAAGAAAGGAAAAGGGAAGGATAAGAAGATTGTCGCAGCCAAGAAAGGGGACAGAGCAACACGTCTTGCACTTATTGCAAGAAATATGGTCATGATGAGGAGAACTACTGAAAACTACATCTGGAGCTGAGACTGAAGAGATTTAGTGGAAAAGGGAAGCAGAAGACAGTGGAAACAACATAGGACGTTGGATTAGATTCTGGTGATGAGACATTGATCACAACCATGGGTGCAAAAGGTACTCTTTCTGTTAATGATAGTTCTTATTCGATTGCAAGTACTAGTTATTTGAATGAGCCTGTAAGTAATGAGCAAAAGAGAATTGAGTTATTCCACATTAGAGTTGTTATAAAACATACGAAGGTGGAAACTTTGTTCTATTTAGGTTCCCAAGCAAACTTAATCTCAGAATCCATAGAGAAAAATTTAGGCCTTGAAACTAAGCCTCATCCAAGTACATACCCGCTTGGTTGGGTAAGCATCAAGGCTAAATTTCAGGTAACCAAGAAGTGTAGGGCCATATTGGTTATTTCTTCTAAATTAGTTGATGAGGTAGAGTTAGATGTTGTGCCTTTGGACATCTGTGGAATCATCTTGGGAAGCCCGCATTTATATGACAGAAAGGCAGTTTTCTTTTGACATGAAAACAAATACCACCTCACAAATGATGGGGTAAAATATATAGTCAGAGCTCATCATACAAAAGTTAGTGCTAGCCTTGTCAGCACAGGATAAATTAAATGACTGGTTAATTCCAGTAAAGGGTGCATGCTCATGGTAGTGAGAGCGAAAGAGGCTGAGATGGTTGACGCTTTCAAAGGTTGTGATCCTGATCATAAGAAATAATTGTTTGAAATTATTTCTAACTATGATGGATTGTTTCAAGAACCGAGAGGATTACTCCCAAAACAGGAAATACAACATGAGATCCATTTACAACAGGATGCTCCTTTACTGAATGTTGGCATGTACAATATGGCTTCTATCGAGATGGAGGAGATTAAGAAACAAGTGCAGGAATTGTTAAATCAGGCATTCATCAGACTGAGTTCTTCTTTGTGTGGCTCACCGATCATGTTGGTGCCAAAGAAAGATGACACATGGAGAATGTGTGTAGACTATAGGGCACTAAACAAGATTACACTGAAGAATTAATACCCTCTCCCTCGCATTGATGAATTGTTAGATCAGTTGAAAAATGTTGTTTATTTTACAAAATTGGATTTGTGAAGTGGATATCACCAGGTTAGAATTGCAAAGTAAGGCATTTGGAAGACTGCCTTCAAAACCAAATAGGGGTTGTTCAAATGGATGGTGATGCCATTCAGACTATGCAATGCTCCAGCCACATTTATGAGGGTAATGAATGATCTGTTTAGGCCTTTACTTGATCATTTTGTGCTTGTATATCTGGACGATATTCTTGTTTATAGTAGGACATGGGATTAACATGTATGTCATGTGAAGAAAGTGCTTGATGTTATAAAAAATGAAAAATTGTATGTGAAACTTTCAAAGTGTGAGTTTGGGAAGACCTCTCTGGTTTATTTAGGCCACATAGTTAGTAATGGGAAATTGCTGATAGATCCCTCTAAAGTAGTGTGATGTAGGAAAGTGTTCCCTCTACAGACAGAGGCAACCCCTCTAGCCCTAGAGTAGTCACAAACAAGGACATATCAACAATAGCTTTCATTAAATAGTTAAAGTTGGAGGCCTACCTCAACTGGTGGTCGATGGAGTTCCATTGCACTACTCCAACTTCCGCTTCCTTCTCCTCAACGAGTGATCAACCTTAAACAAAGCAAAGGAAATACAACAAAGCACGTAACTGGAAACAACAATGAACTATTTACCCACAAAGTCAAGAAGTTATGAGCTATCAAGTACATTTCATACAAGACATAGGAAAACATCATTGATTTCATTAATAATGAAATAAGAGTCAGCTTACAACCAAAGTCTTGACGTCACAAGCCTTCTCAGAAGGGTCCAGCTAGCATGTTCTCCAAGCATTCACTCTTTGGAGATGGATCTCCCAGCATAAAAGAGCTCTCTAACTCATAAGATTTACACAAGATTAAGGGCACTTCACAACCTTCCACAAGCTATCAACAATCCCACACTTGCCACACTCACACCAACTATTTAGCAAACTCACAAAACACTAACAACACTGCTTAACTAGCCAACTATTAGGAACTAGCAATGCATATCAATGGTGATAGTTTAAATAGGAGAAGGAGTCTCCATGAAAGGTGGAAGAGAGAGCTTATCATTAAGGAAGGTAGCATAATTGACGGAACTTCCACCCCAGGGAGAGAAGGACGACATAAACTAGGCCAACAACCAAGTCTGGAGTCATTTGGAAGGCCGACTGTTGGAACAAATTTGCCCAATCTGGATCATCACGGGAACAAAACTGAGCTTCAGCGCTGACATCGCAAGTGATCAGTGCAGATAGTCAGATCATCGCAGAAGGAAACACACAACCCCGTGTTGGTGCATAAAATCGGGCCATCGCGGGAATCAGATGTTCTTCCGCACTGGCAGCGCGAATGGATTGTTCATGAGCACCTTTCAATGCGTTTATTAAGCCCATAGCTGCAATGAGGCAGATAACTTAGGAAAAGTGGGTCAATTCACAACATAGGAGAGCATTTGTTTGTCATAAGCATGTTTGGCTTGGACACATGACACAGTGAGAAGACCGGGAGTGAAAGCGGTGATAAATTACAGTGCAACAGATGCCCCCTAAAGTATGAAGCCCGAGAGAGTGGGAGGGGTGAAATGATTTTCAAAACTGGCTAAGATGGAACACCATCCGGAAGAACCTGTAGGCACAAGTCGACTGATATCTTTGAAGTACATGTAGTCTAGGCATGGGCGCAGCCATCCAAAAGACATACGAAATAGGTCTGTGGTATGGACGCAGCCACCCAGCTAATGAGACCATGATAATGACAAAGGTGTGGTCACAGCCACCCATAAATGAGTCATGTAATCACAAACCAATCCACGCATCCCGAACATGTGTGATCTGAGTTCGGGGTCTTGAACCCAACCAATCATAGTACAAATTCTAGCATGCAAATAGAGGTGCTGAGGTCGAGCATGATAGAAAGTCGCTTGATTACAGGTCAATGATGGAAACCATTAACAAGCGTGAGAGAAACCACCTATAATTCCAATGGTTCTCAAGGTACGAGCTAGCACAATCCACAGAGTGTGCAAAAGGAGTTGAATTCAAACACTCATGGAATCACCCAATCGACGACTAATGATGAAAGTCGACCATCATGTGCGAAGAACTTGCCATTGAGGCATGCAATCTCTAAGGTACCAAATGGATCTCTAGATCAATCTCCTGGATAATGAGCTGATGTCGACAGGAGACAACCCGTCGCAGGAGGGCCATAATATTTCCCCCATCAACGACATGAGATAAGGAACAAGTGGTAGATGGTGAAACAGAGTATCAGAGAAGGAGACAGAGGTGTAAACTATAGAAGGATTATACTCTTGAACATGTTGGTGACATGACTCCGGAGGGTGGCAGCATTCAGGTACCAGGGATCAGAGGCTTGATGACAATGGCGTGAATCAGATGGAATGAGGCTAAATGAAAACCCATGGAAGGCGAAATGATGATGTATGGATATCCCAACCAGACAAGAAGCAAAAGTGTCAATGTTCAAGAGTGACTTACTGCCATAGACAATCAATGATAAACCTGCTGTTGAATCCAACCTAGTAATAGTTTAATGAGCCCTAGGGAGGAGAAGCTCGAGTCTCATCATGGTGACGATTCCAATGTCGTCAGGGTTTAATGAGTCTGACATGGGCAAAACTCAGAGTCTTTTTCATGTTTAGAGAGTTTAAAAAAGACACAGAAAAGAAGACTCCAGTGGGGTCCCTTTTCGTATATTTGTGTCTCTCAAGCCTGAAAAAGTATAAAACGATACTCAAAAGAACCGCCTGACCATTACGATCGGGGAGTAATTTTCATGACTAGTGATCTCGACCCGAAAAAGTAAAAAAGCGATCGAAATCACGTTGTTTCGTAACCAATAACGAGCCTGAAATGACAAAAACCCGACAATCTTTTCTCGTTTACATGGTCGGAAAAGAGCTTAAAGTGGACTGACTCTCATTCCATTTAATGAGTCCAAAGGAATAACTCGGCTATCTTTTCGTTTTTAAACGGTCAGAAAAGAGTTGAAAGTAGACCTCCATTTTTATTCTCTTTAACGAGTCAAAAGGGGAAAATACTCGACAATCTTTTCATATTTTACGAGTCAAAGGGGAAATACTCGGAAATCTTTTCATATTTTACAAGTCATAAAAGAGCTTAAAGGTGACTCATCCTAGAGGAACGAGTGGTATAAAGGGTAGCAACTGGTTCTGGCAATGGTGGAACTACTCAAAACATGTAATGGTCAAGAGGCTAGCTAATAAAACCACTCATCACTGTGGTTCCTCGGGAAGGGAAAAACAACCAAGTGAAAGCATATGATTGGCCAAAGAGATGGTGGCAATGGAATGAAACAACCAAGGCTCATCTAGCAAAATTTAGCGGATAAACAACAATCACGAGATATAAATAAGGTATGGGTTCATTTTTTACACAAGCTTGAACCATGAAGAACTCTTCTTGGATTCGATTTCATGTTTACACAAGCTTGAAATGAAAAACTATGCTTGTTATAAGTTCGCATGCCCCTAGCATAATGACGCAAATCGAGGTACATGCACCCCAAGCTTCATTACATTCAACGAGGTGGATGGAATGAAGGTTCAATTTCGAGATCTTGGAAAGACTCGACTTGGATTTTACGAGATCTTAAGCAAAGACTTGATTTGGAAAGGGAGCTTTTTCATTTTTTTAATGAGGTTGACACGGTAAAAGAACTATCCTCATAACCCTTATGTCATTTTTTAACGAGGTTGACACAGGAACAAACTATCTTCATACACCTTGTTTCGTTTTTTAACGAGGTTGACACGAGATCAGAACTATCCTCGAGATGCCTATTCATGGGCCTGATATGAACATGGCTCCTAAGAGGTCTTCGCTGGATGGAAGGGACACGCTTTGGGAGGAATACATGCCAAGAGGCACTAATGACAGATCGGGTTCTAATGCCCCCAATACATGATGTACGAGACCATCTGCATGATCATCAGCAGACACAGAGATGGAATGGGTAGCCACATAATTGACCTGTGGCAAAGAAGGTACTTCTTGCGAGCAAGAACTGATAGGGGATGACGGCGACACAGGAGGCATCGAGTGACTAAAGAACGACAATTGATCTATGGTCACGATTCTTCCATCGTGTGGAAAACAAACCACACGGAAAAGTGAAGAGACAAGGGCCCCCATGGCATAAACATAGTCACGGCCAAGGAGAAGACTGAAATATGAAGCACCTTGGACAATTAGCACGTCTATATAGACGGTTTTGCCTCCCAAAGTAACAGGGAACTTCGGAAGGATCCCTAACGGTTGACTAGTTCCTCCATCAAATGCTAACAAATTCTGCATGACTGGCACAAGTTGTGGGGAGCCCAAATATTGCCAAGTAGTGGAAGTCATAAGACTAACCGACACACCCTCTCCAAGACAGTGCCAGGTACTGCCTTATCATAGGCATGTACCGTGATCTGGAAAGGCACATGGGATGGAAGGCGAAAGGCAGTCAAATGACTCCAGTCGAAGGAAACGACTGAACTACTCAGTGGGGGTATCGTATGATTTCCCCTTGCTCTACAGGAACCGAAGAGGGACCCTCTTGACAGGCGGGGATAGGAGGGTCATTTTCAGACTCAGGAGAATCTGACAAGACGAGAAGAACATGAGCATGACGCTCTTCCGAAATAGAGTGATCAACAAAGGGTGAACCCAAGTCGACACTCTCTCCGACTAATGGTTGGTCTGGAACAGGCTTAGCACAACCAGATTCGGAAAGAGGGGGATGGACAAGAGAAGAATCTAAGTCAATCTCTTTGTCAATAGGGAGAGGGTCTAAAGAGAGCCTCTGATAACCAACGAGAAGTTGGGATGAAGAAGCTGTAAGACTTTCCAAAATGGTAGATGCTTTATCCATGAGCAGAAAAAGATGAAGGGGATGGTTGCCTTCACACAGTCTATAGGGGAACCGAATCTTCCCTTTCTTCTTACCGTTGCTAGTTGATAGGGTAGCATCACCATGAGCTTCAGAGGACGATGAGGGACAAGCTGGATCATGGGACCATACTGTTAAGATCCTAGGAATGCCAGGACAATCATGAAGAAGATGGTCACCCTTGCACAATTTACAAGGAAACTTAACCTTCTACGGAGGAGTAGAAGGTGGTCTGACCTGAGATGTACTCAAAGCAGTAGCTGCACAGGTGGCCTTGCGTTTATCTAACTTCTTCTCCTTCTTCATCTTCTTCTTCTTCTTCTTAGTCTCCTAGTTACTAGATGTGAAACTTTCACCAGGAGAAGGAGGAGAGGAGGAGGAAGAAACAGGGGAAGAAGGCGTAGGCTCAACCTTGGAATCATCGTGTCGTGGTTCAGACAAAGGAGATGGTGGAACAGGAGTCATGACACTCGGGACCACTGAGGTTGAAAACAACCATACGGGCAAATCGATGGTTAACCCAGGCAAAGACAATGTTGCCATATATGGAGCACCATCATTTCCAAATGGAGGAAGCGGACCAGGATTTCCATTCGGGAGAAGACCTTGGCTAGTAGACTCGGGGAATGTTGCCATCGAGAACAATCTTGGAAAACACTCTTATCATAACCAAGAACTTAAACTATTTCCAGGAATATTCCATGGGCAGTAAATTTTATGACGCAGGAACAAAACTTGACCTTTTCATGTTTCAAGAGTCGAGAAAAGGATGAAAAGGTGACTCTATCTCTTTCAAGGTTTAATGAGCTTGAAAGGACAAGTGCTCAGATGGACCTTTCTTTTAGGGAGTCCGAAAAGGAACGAAAGTGACTGCTTTGGAGAACTAGGCAAAAGGTTTACCAAACAACCCGTAAAACTGCATATACACCTTGGCAGTCATATGAAAACCAAGGACTTTCCGTACAATAGTCAATCTTCCTGAATGTTGTGTTCGGTGCGTTACGGTTTGTAAGGCGACAGACACAGCTTCCTATGGATAAAGGATGATAAACTTAGTGGGGTCTCCCAACATATACTCGACGGTACATGGGAGCACAATTCCATACTAGACCACTATTGAGTCACATAAGGAGGAATCACCCAACCTTGAGTGGAAACAAAAGTGACTAGGTTTAACGATGCTGGAGCACGTCTCTAGCCTAGACCTCTAAATAGTGTGTGTTATGTTCCAATGCGTTGTTAGATTTATTCAATTCATTTTAGAGTTGATCTTGGATTATGTTTCAGTTTTTAGGCCTTACCGTATGTATATAATAAATCCTAGGATGCAGCTAGAATGAATGAAAAATCATTTTTCTTCAATGAACACCTACCTACGGGAGGGTAGAGAGATCATTCCCAAACCAAGAAAACCAAGACAACAAAGGCAGTCACTCAATGCATACAAACATCAATTCCTAAAGTGCACGGATACTACTAATGAGAGATCTTATCATTCGCTTTCCAATATGCAAACTTGAAATGCAAATTCACTTTCACTTTCGTACACTAAATGAATGCAATCTTTTTTATTTTGATGTTTTTAAATCTAGAAGAAACAAATAAGCAACAAGCAAGTGTGGAAAAGCCCGGTTGATCCAAACAATTGTAATCTATGTTCGGTAGTGAAAAGAAATCAGATCAATGCCAAAGATTGGTTCAATAACATTCACTAAACAATCAACCAAAAACAGGCTAAGGGGAAGGCTCAATCAAACCAACAAGAAGCTGCAAATGAACCTTGAGCAAAAAAGCAACCAAGCCAACAAATTCAAGGAACTTGAAATAGTGATCTAGGTCACATAAGCAAAAAAAAACAAGATTCATTCAACAAAGATCACAAGAGAGTGCCTTAACCATGAATAGTGAAAAACAAGCCATCAAGCAAGTGAGAAAAGCAAGGGACCAACAGGACTGATGGACTCATGAGGCAGAATTGAGAAAATCAATTCTACAACAATCAACGCGGGTAATACACAAGCAACAAGCGATGATAAAGCACTAGCCGTAGCACAAAGCGATGTCATCGCGGAAGTACACGACCTTCCTGCAATGGTCCGATTTTTAGAACCGTCGCGACTGTGAGGCGTAATTACATGATGCACAGGATATTACAAAAGGGTGAGTGCGATGACAGTGCGACTGTTAAAATTAAATCCGCGATGATGTTCAAAACAATGACAGGCAAACCAAAACTCCCAAATAAAAAATAGTCAATCTTTCAATCAAACAGGGCTATTTCCTAGATCAACCCAAGAAACTCAGAGGACTAATAACTAATCCCCAAAAATTCACAAGAGACCAAATCAAAAAATCAAGGCAATAGAAAACAAGAAAAACAAAGGCCAAAACTCCTCCCCAGTATGGTTGCCAATTTGTGATGTAGGAAAGTGTTCCCTCTGCGGACAAAGGCAACCCCTCTAGCCCTAGAGTGGGTCTAGTCACAAACAAGGATAGATCAACAATAGCTTTCCTTAAACAGCTAAAGTCGGAGGCCTACCTCAACCGGTGGTTGATGGAGTTCCGTTGCGCTGCTCCAGCTTCCACTTCCTTCTCCTCAACAAGTGATCAACTTGAAACAAAGCAAAGGAAATACAACAAAGCACGTAACTGGAAACAACAATGAACTATTTACCCACAAAGTCAAGAAGTCATGAGCTATCAAGTACATTTCATACAAGACATAGGAAAACATCATTGATTGCATTAATAATGAAATAAGAGTCAGCTTACAACCAAAGTCTTGACGCCACAAGCCTTCTCAGAAGGGTCCAGCTAGCATGTTCTCTAAGAATTCACTCTTTGGAGATGGATCTCCCAGCATACAAGAGCTCTCTCACTCATAAGCTTTACACAAGATTAAGGGCACTTCACAACCTTCCACAAGCTATCAACAATCCCACACTTGCCACACTCACACCAACTATCTAGCAAACTCACAAAACACTAACAACACTGCTCAACTAGCCAACTATCAGGAACTAGCAATGCATATCAATGG
>APFE030530644.1:143107-162762 GCA_000404065.3 Pinus taeda
CAATGGTGAGAGTTTAAATAGGAGAAGGAGTCTCCATGAAAGGTGGAAGAGAGAGCTTATCATCAAGGAAGGTAGCACAATTGACGGAACTGCCACACCAGGGAGGGATGGGTGACATAAACTAGGCCAATAACCAGGTCTGGAGTCATCTGGAAGGATGATTGTTGGAACAAATTCACTCAATTTGGATCATCGCGGGAACAAAACTGAGCTTCAGCACTGACATCGCAAGTGATCAGTGCAGATAGTTAGATCATCGCCAAAGGAAACACATAGCCCCGCGCTGGTGCATAAAATCAGGCCATCGAGGGAATCAGATGTTCTTCCGTGCTAGCAGTGCGAATGAACTGTTCATGAGCGCCTTTCAGCACGTTTATTAAGCCCATAGCTGCGATGAGGCGGATAACTTAGAAAAATTGGGTCAATTGGCAGCATAGGAGAGCATTTTTCTGTCATAAGCATGTTTGGCTTGGACACATGACACAGTGAGAAGACTGGGAGTGAAAGCGGTGATAAATTACTGTGTAACAAGTAGATACGATTATGAAATGGTCTGAGCCCACAAATGTTACAGAGGTCCGAAGTTTTCTGGGTGTGGTACAATATTGGAGAATATTCATTGCGAACTTCTTTGTCATCACAGACCCCTTGCACGCATTGACCAGTGTGAAGCAGGCCTTTTAGTGGGGACGAAAGCAAAAAAAATCCTTGGACATTGAAAAAGAAAATCAGTACATCACCAGTGCTAGCCTTACCAGACCTTCAACAGCCTTTTGAGATTGAAACAGATGTCAACAGATATGCCATGGGAATTGTATTGATGCAACAAAGGAAGCTTGAATATTACCATTCAAAGACTTTCTCCTAGGATGTTGTGAATTATCCCACGTACACGACAAGGAGTTGTATGCCTTGGTTCAGAGTGTAAAGAAGTGGAAACACTACCTGATCAGAAATGAGACTATCATCCATACAGATCATCAGCCCTTGCAATACCTTCAGTCATAGACCAAGCTTCAGCAAGCCCTTCATTTCATATGGATGGGATTCCTCCAACAGTTTCATTTGGTAATAAGATACAAGAAGGTCACCGCAACAAAGTAGCAAATATGCTTTCTCGCCCTCCTATTTTTTCATATGTAGCTTTTCAAAATGTTTCTTTATCATTAGAAAGTTATGTTGAACAATATGCTAACGATGATGATTTTGAAGAAATTTATGCAAAACTGACTCATGGATCGCAGGTGGACAATTATTATTTGAAGGGAAATCTATTGTACCACCTAGGAAAACTGTGCATACCCATTGATGAAAGGGTTCATGTAATCTGAGAGGTTCATGCTCTCTAGTGTCTAGTCATTTTGGGATTGAAAAGACTTTATGTCATTTACAAAGGTTTCATTTTTGGCCTCATATGAAAAACATTGTGACTCACTTTGGAAAGGGTTGTGTGTTGTGTTTTGTTTCAAAGCCCTCTCATAGAAAACTTGGGTTCTACACACCACTTCCTATTCCAAGTCGACCATGGGAAAGTGTGTCCATGGACTTTGTAGGTGGTTTTCCTATGTCTAGGAAAGGTCACGACTCTTTTTATTTCGTTGTGGATCATTTTAGTAAAATGTGTATTTTAATGCCTTGTAAAAAACAGGTCACTGCTGCGAAGACTGCTTATCTTTTCTTTTAGCATGTTTGGGTCCATTTTGGGTTTCCCACATCTATTATGTCAAATTGAGACTCTCGCTTTCTTGGAGAGTTTTGGACCATCTGTGGAGAATGATGGACACTAAGTTGAAAATAATTACAACATTTTATCCACAGACAGAGGTCATCAACCGCACCATGGTACACTTGTTACGAGGCTATTGTGGAAAACATCCCAAGTTGTGGGATGAGCAGCTTCCTTATGTTTAGCATGCATACAATCGAGTAGCACATTCATCTACACAAAGCTCACTGTTTGAGACATGTTTTGGCTATCTACCAAGAGATCCCTTGGACATGGTCTTTGGGAAAGAGGAGGATGGCAATGGACGAGATGATAGGGACAAAACATGGAAGCTTATTTAGTGAATACAGGTGATTCATCAAGAAATAAAGGAGCAGTTGGAGAAGAGTCAAGCTCGGTATAAAGCTCGACATGATAAGCACCCCGTTGACCATCAGTTTCAAGTTGGGGACAAGGTATGGCTCCACATTAGCAAGGAAAGAATGAAGGGAGAAGGGAAGAACTTGAGACCCATTCGATATGGTTCCTTCACCATATTGGTAAAGATTGGAGACAATGCCTTTCATCTTGACTTGCCCGCTTATATGCAAATGCACTCAGTGGTAAATGTTGAAAACCTGAAGCTTTATGAACCTTTGTTGATTATGGATATTGAATAGGTTGCACAGATTACTACAACGGATGATTTTGCACCAGAGTATCTAGATAAGTTGCTCAAAGATATCATTCTCGACAAGAAAACCATAACTTCACGATGGGGAGATGTGGAGTACTTTCATGTTGGCTTCAAAGCAATGGATCCAAGTAAAGCTCGATGGATGGAGAAGGAAAAAGTGAGGGATAAATTTCCTCACTTTCCAATTGACTGAAAAGGCTTTTGGTGGTCCAAAAGCTCTTAATGGGGAGGACTGATCTAGGTGGATCTTCAGAATGTACCAGTGGCATGGTAAAAGGCTTAAAACTCAAAGTGGCACATTATAGATAAACTTAGCATTAGATCGAAGTGCTCATCATCTTGATTCCAATGGTGTGAATGGCACTCAAATACGAATACATATGAAGAAGTTAGAGCAAGTCAAAGTTTATGTTTGACATGAATAGGTGATAGAAGGAGATGATGTGGCAGACACTCTCAGCGAATGGGGGATTTCCAAGTGGCAGGCTGCCATTGGTCCCACATATTGCAGACCGCAAGAGGAAGAGGTCGTTGCTTGAATAAAATTAACCCAAGAGAGTTACGGCTGCGATGTGATCAAATCACAATCGCCCATCACAAAAAAAGGCAAATTGTTTCTGAATCGGCCCCCTGTAGGATCTTGGTTGCAATTGTGATATCACATATCGTGGATTGGAGGGGATCCAGTGTTTATGAATTGGCCCCAATGGAGTCCAGTTGCGATGCGATATATATCACAATCTTAGTTCGTAGAAGGGGAGTAGTTGCATGGAGTGCCAACCCCAGTTCCACGCTGATTGTGATTTGTGATGGGGTTTCTGAACCTGAGATTTTATATATTATGCTTAATACTCTCAGCGGGTTTACTGTATCACAAGTTGCATGATGTATGGGTTGGTTTGTACGCCGATGAAATTTCCAATTGGGGGGAGACATCGATTGAAAAAATTCATCGAGTTCTATGTGTAGTTTAAGGGGTCTTGCCATGTTTGTAAGGGTTGTTTCCACATACTATTCAGGGGCCCGAGAACATCTGTGGAAAACTCCCGCTTGCTAAACTTCGACGTTTGTTTGGAACTACCCGGGTATTGAGGGATTTTGCCGCCAGCTTATATAAAGGACCATCTGTGTCATACAAAGGCAGAGAGGATTGGCTGATTAATTCAGAATCCATTAAACAACAAACCCTAACCTTGGCAGCAATTCGGGACCTCATCTTGAGCAGCAAGGAGGTTCTGAGAAGTTGTAGAAGACCCGATTATCCAAATTGGGTGTTTGGATAGGCCTTTTTTTTACGATTTTTCACCAAGATTTCAGTGGTACTGTTTGTTTCTAAAGCTGGATTCTCCATTCTTCATCCATCTCCCAGCTTGGAGGTATAAGGATTGTAAATAATGTTGCTTGTACTTTTATCTCTTTTTTATGCCACTTAATGAATGAAGGCCTCCCCACAATTGAGTAGGGCCTTGAGACGTAGTCCAAATTGGACGAACTCCGTAATCGAATCATTATGTCATGGTTTCTTGTTCTTCTGGTTATTTCTACATTATTTATGTGCTTTTAAGTTCCATGGTTAATTAGCTTTGTTATATGTAATTCCGATGCATCTGTAAGTAAAATACCTTGGATCAACAAGCCTCTTGGGCTAATGATAATAAGAAAGACAAGCTCGTGAATACATACAAGAGTCCTTTCATTCACTCAAGATTTACACAGGAAATCAACATTCCTCAAACATGTATAAAATCAAATTCCATATCATATCACAAGAATTGAACCAACACATTGAATTAATACCAATACAAGCCTTAAGTCTACACATCTAACATATGCTTAACAACCAATGTAAAAAGGCTTGAGTATACACTTATCTGGTAGAATGTGCTCAAAAACTAAGATTGGGACTTTGACTCTCCACCCAACCTTAAACAAGCTACAACCAAGTCTTTCTTTTAGTAGTCACCCTCGAGCTAGATTCCATAGCTTGAGGATGAGTGATTATGGGATTAAACCAATGCTACCAAATGAAACAGGGACTCTAGAGGACCATCCACCTCCACCTTTCGTCTATTTCAATAAGAACTATAACTTTACCATCATAGGCTAAAACAGATAATTTGAAGGCTCACCTCCACCCACTAACCAAACAAGGGAGTCCATAGGTGTCCCACATCCACCCTTTTCAAAACAAGAGAATCCAAAGGCCTATACCTCCACCCACTAGTTATCAAATTAATTAAATAAAGATAGTGAACCACTTCACTCTCATACAACCATCATCTACTCGGGAGATGAAATCAATATCATTAGCTGAAATAGGGTGTCTCAATGCAGAACTACCTATACCCACCATCTATACAACAATTTCACATTAGGCAGGGAACACTTCCTTTTGTAAAAAGGGACTTAAAATACAACATCCCAACATCCATAGGAATTTAGGCATAGAGAGTCTCAATATAAATGTGGAGAGAGAGATAACATTAATGATAAGGAGGTTTTATCAGTTGTGTTACCTATGAAGGAATAAGAGCGCACTCTAAATCAATTTATTAATGGAACTTCCAACTATGTTCTTAGGCCAGCCCTGTGGAGCTACCATAAGATGTTATCATCCCACAAGCCTTGGGTGCCTCCACCTCTCAAAAGTTATCAGCCAACATAGTCTCACATGGATTCATCAAACATGTAAGGCATATCCACTACTCAATGATTATCAACCAACAAGCCTTTTGGGTTTCTTAGCTAGACTATCATCTGAGCTTACTCTATGATTATTAGCTAGAAAGCCTCATGGATTTCTTAGTTGTGTTATCATCAAAGCTTACTCTATGGAAATTAGCCAACAACCCTCATGGGATTCTTAGTTTTGTTATCATCATAACTTATCCTCTCCTTGAATTCTCTTAGTCTATTGTTCCTCTCTTCCCTCAGAACAAAATGAACTTCATCACCATGAGCCTCTCAACCTCCTCCTTTTTTTCCTGTTCCCCTTTCTCTACCTATGCCTATAAATCTTGAATGTTTCTCTTCCAATGGGAGTCTCTTGGCCTCCACTTATTTCTTTATGTTCATAGAGTCCTCCCCCTAAGTGTGTGAGAATTTGATTAGGGAATCCTCCTCTCAAGTTCTATGTTAAGGGAAAATTACCTCATGTTAGAATCCCTTCTCCATAAGTCCTCCTACTACCATGCTACAACCATTTCAGTTGTGTGGGAAGAAACTCTAGTCTCCCCTATCCTTGAACACAACCATAGTGGTTGTGTCGTTTCTGAGATGGGATGTAGTTGTGACAACACTTCCCCATCCCTTTCCTGTTTGTGGACTTCAACTGTCCAAGCTACCAGTGAAACCCATCACCATTAATTGTTTTCATTTTTACCTTGTGAATTTATCCAAAGTAGACATGGTTAATCTGTCCTCTTGCCCAACTCCATTGACTAATGTGATCATTCCAATTTAAAGAATACCTTCCAACCATTCATGGCTATCATAAAACATGTCAAGCTTCCTTCAAATCCCAAGCACCCTCCTTCCTCAAACTCTGGAATTTGTGTCTCAATTCTCAAGCCTTATTAATTATAATTAAAGTACATTAAATATTTACAATGAAGGGGAATTACCCTGGGGTTGTTAGACCCTACATATGAATTCCAATATCTATCCAAGATTGAGTGATTTAACACTAATATTATAGTATTTATTGGCATGTATCAATATATGTTGACATTATAAAAACATTTATGGGAAATCATACTATTATCATCATCATGAAGTCTTCTAGGGATAATAAATTAATACATAAAAACCAATCAAATCAACCAATATATAAAGGTTATTGGTAACCCTATACCTTCCAACACTAGAGTATGTTGATAATTTAGGGAAATTGAGGATTCTCATATCTATTTAGGTGGAATTTTTCTAAGATTCTAGATCATTTCTACTCCTTTAGTGACCTCTTTTATCTTTTCCATAGGGTGGAGTAAGTGATAGGGTAATGGAAAAAGGTGTATGGGTCTAGGTTGTGGCTAGTCTTATCTAGGCCTTATAACTATCATAGGTTTTCTCATTTTCAACTATACATGCGAGAGGAATTTCTTTATTGAGGTTTGAAATATGCGATAACATATATGTTAAAATATATGTTAGTGTGTATTTTTTTTATATTTTGTCTTCTTTCCTTGTGCGTTATCTTGACAACACCAAAATTTTAACTCGTTTCCTCCATACCACTCATCTAAAGTAATTGGGAAACCAAAAGAAAAAATAGTCTCCTCTTTTCTTCCTTGTGTGCATGTTTTATTTTATATTTTAGCATTAGGTTATCTCAAAATAGTAAAGTGATGACCAAACCCTTGTACCTCTCTCTACCTTATTGGTCACTTCATTCTTCACCTTATCATTCCACTTCCTCTTTTCCTTGTGTTTTTTTTATCATTTGGACTTCTTACATGTACCCAATATCCTGTAAAGAGCATAGGCTCATATGGACAACAACCAATTTGTTTAAGTGTTATGATGGAAGAGTTGAAATTTGGTTGAAGTCTATTTGCATAATAATTTTACCACATTATATTTACTTGATGTACAATTACAATAAACCAATTTCCAAAGTAAGATAACTCCAAGTATGCTCATAAATGAATGCAACAAATACATTAAAGTCACTTAATTAACATCAATGCACATGGATGCAAAGTTAATAATTCATACTTTATAAAACTTGAAATGCACATTCATCCACAAATCAACTACATCATCTACTGTATTATAAGAATCAACAAAGTAACTTTATTTTATTCCTAAACATTATCATTGAAACATATACACTTAGGTTCCCCACACATGTAACTTGATGGTTTAGATTCTTCATAAGATGGCATAGATTCAAATTACACATCTTCAAAACTAAAAATAATACCATGATCATAGGTCAAGATGGGTATAACCTTAATGCATGTGTAATCACTTTTCCATGTGATGGAACTTGATGATTTATTTGTGTCCAATGAACTTGTTTCTTTAGGCTAAATGGTGGAGTTTAAATGATGCCATGAGGTATGTGTAGTCTACTTAACCATGAACTCTTCCTTTTCAAGTATACTCTTCTAACTAGAGATATGAAAATAAGAGTCAAGGAGGAAAGTAAGAATTTCACTAATGTACTTGATAACTCTAGCAATAATCAACATAATTACGCATTTGACATTCAAAATCATGTTTGCAATTATATTGGTATTGCATTCCCATTGGCCATGGTTAATGATGATGGAGAGGACCTAGACAGAATTAATATAAAGATCAGAAGGATGTCCTTTTACATAATAGGAATATGATGGGAATTCAATCATGATGGGTTTTCTTTTCTTCTAACGGGTGATTCCTACATGTTTTCAAATGTGTCCTTAATTTGGTGAAATCATCATGGAAAAAATCATTTTGGGGGGGGGGAAGAGAATCAACTATAGCACTTTTACACATCCAAATATTCACACATATAAGAGAAAGAAAGGATTGAATGGAACAAACTAAAAAATCCTAAATGTTCAAATGTGTAATTCTCCTTTTCAAACCCTAAATTTGTTCAAAGATGCATGTGAGGTGGGTGTTGTTATATAAAAGTAACTTACAATTTGGATAGGGTGGGCACTATATTTTCTTATTTTGGCAAAGCTATCTAAATAAATTGAACAAATTTGTGAATTAACTAGTCCAATTCATAAATTGGTTCAATATAATTAGAGTTAATTAGGGGTTAACTAGGGATCCTTAACCTTAATCTTGTTCATTTAGTCTTAACCCTTAACCCTTATGTTGGAAAATACTGAGAGGGGGCAAGGGGGGTGAATCAGTATTCCTTAGCAATTATCACTTTTAAATATTTTCAGAGCATTAGTTAATCTTCAATTATCATTAATGTTTATGCAGTAACAACAGTGAATAAAAAAACACAGGAGGCACCAAAATTTTAGGTGGAAAATTCCCTCTAGATAAAAAACCACCGAACGCTTTTCTAATAATTCTTTAATCTTCAACTCTAATTGAAAAGAAAGCTCCAACTTCCTAGAATCTAGAAAAGCATTCTTCTCCAATTCCCACTAGATGGACGCTCCAACACCCGAGATTCTTCAGTAGTCAACTGAACGGATGCCCTAACACCCAATGAGCTACAACTCACCCTAGCACCACCCTACCACCCTGAATTTTTCACAGGATTGAACTTGTTGGTGACTTCATGCACCAGCCTAGCACCACCCTACCACCCTATAGAAGAATAAAGGAAGAATGGACTCCCGTAACAGGGAAAATAGTCCACTTTAAAATGATATAGAATGATGTAGAAGAAGGCAAAACACTAGACCATAACCCCAACTATGAAACAACCACCTAATGATGATCCTATACCTCTCGACACTACCTCTTCAACTCTTGGCAGATAGACACTTGTATAAAGTTTACAATGACTCTGTACAATGATTGTATGCAGTGCTTCCCACTTGAAGACTCCATATGGTGAACTTATTGCTATTGTTTTGCACCTTGATTGCTGCTCTTGTCATGCTTCCCTTTCTCACTCTCTTGAAAATGAGATTATGCATTGAGCCTTCTCTTGATGAATATATAATACCTGTAAAAAGTCTTCAAGGAAATACCCATGACATGATAATAGAAAAACTTACCTCATCTTGCGGAGCATATGTCAGAGCCAAACCAAAACAACAAATTAGAATACAAAGAACCTAATGCAATTAAGAAATGAACATGCATATATAGAATATACTTACGTGTAGCTTACCTCTACTGCATCATTTTGTTGCACCTTTCTCTTTTCTGCCCTAGAAAGTCTAGTCCTTTGCACCCCTTGACAACGCTTGATCTAGTTTTTCTCACCTTCTAGGAGCACGATATTTAATCTAATGTATCTTTGTGATTTCAGATCCCCAATATGTGATATTTAGTTCGATAGTATCCCTCTGAGTCTTCTTTCCAATGCCATAGGTCTGACCTGATTTGGACTCTTCAAGGCAAAGTTATGCCCAATCTCTTACAATGGCCTAATTTTGGACTAGTTCAATAGAGCGAACTTGTACGGCATGCCACGTGTCATTTTTTCCTCCTTCGGCTCTGAAATTGATATACAGAAAACTACAGTCCGTACACCATCCCCCACTATTTATAGAATTCAAATCCTCTTCTCAGAGGGAGAGTTATGACTATTTTCCCAAGGTCACTTCTTTGAGATGAAATTTGGAAGCCTACAAAAACCCTAACTTCCACAGATCATATCTCCGAAAATATAGCGAACCAATATCTGAAATTTGGTCTCGACATTCATCAGGATTGCGAATCAAATGGGTTTTAATTTCAGAATCTAAGACTTCGCAGAAATGAAGTTATAGCGAAAATTCCATGATCGCTACATTTGGAGGATATATGAGATTTCTTTTTATAGAGTTGAGAGGGGCTTCTATAGAGAATGTTGGAGGGATTTCAGGAGCTTAAAAAATTATTAATTAATGAATATTCAATGAACAAAACCAATTATGAGTTCCATGCCACAACCCCATAAGGTTTTTTCCCACTAACTGGGGTTACTAACTTCAAACATGAATATCTCTCAAACCGTGAAGAATTACTTGGCATGTCATATATCAATGGAAACATCTCGACAAGTAGAATCTATCTAGAAGATCCTTGACTCAAAATAGAGTAATTTGTAAAGTCAAAATTCCCTTGCAAGATATGGGTAGCCCCTGGTGCTGCTTGGGTTGACATCAACAACAACCTCAAATCATCTTTAGATCAATACCTTAGTCGTTAATCGTTAACCATAATACTTAATATTTGAACATTAGCATTTAACATTTAATGCTTACCCTTAGACCATTAACCTCATTCCATAAGATTTAACCCTTTTTCTTGAACCCTTGACATGTAAGCTTAAGTACTTTATGCAAAACCATTGACCATCACGCCATTAACTTTGCGATGAACATAAGACCCTAAATTTAAACACATAGCCTTTGACTATAAATCTTAAGCATGTATAAATAACCCATAAACAATATACCTCAACCCCATACACTTAAGCCCTTATATTTTATCCTATTCCCCATAACATATCCCTTAACCCTCAACCCTTACATCGTAACCATTAACCCTCGGCCCTATTTCTAAATCCTTGAACCTTGAGGTCCAACCTTATCCTTAACACTCACAATTATGGTTAAGAATGCATTTCGTGAACAAAAATATCAATCTATAATGACAAACTATAATGCATGGAAACACATTTTTATAACATGATTAACTGCAAACCAATTTGCAATGAAATGAAGGCTTTAAAAAACAAGCTAGATAATTTTTTGGTGCTTGGGAGAAAGCAAATGTGTTTTATATCTATTGGATTGTATATTATTTACTTTATAAGGATTTCATGTGATTTATATCTATTGGATTGTATACCATTTTATTTATAAAGAATTCATGTGAATGATAAAATTATCTACAATTAGAGCATAGTGACCAAGGGAGATACACTAGTACAAGCAGGCACTTCAGTATTGGTTTCATTTTAAGCTATATGTGAAGTGCAGTCCTAAAAATTATTATCAATTAACATTTCGATGTTAACAAATCTCATTGGGTGGAAATTAGATCAATGAAATTCTAGTAGGGAGGGTTCAACCTTGTTTGAATTCTATGGTACAATTTTCAGTCCTTTGTTATTATTGTGCTAATTAAGTTAGTGTATTTAACCTCTTACCCAAGTACCTTTGATTGAATAGTTATATAGGAAATATGAATACTATAAAATACTACAATTGTGACAAGTGGATCATGATATAGCAATACCATGGCATTATTGAACTTTCAACCTTCATTTTGTATAAAACTAGGTCTTTTTGGGTTTCAATTTGGACTATGAAGAATCCTTAAAACATAGAAAAATGACACATTTTGGCTCTAAAAAAATGTCACATTCTCGTGTCCAAATGGTGGTGAACACCCAATGAAATAAGGTATAAATTTTAGGCCAGAAGCCATTGGATAGATAGAAAAAGGATTTTGACTAAAGTATAGTAAACAATGATGATGCATTTGAGTTTTTAATCTCCATAAATAGAATTTATTCCATTTTTTCCACAATATAGGGTCCTGAAGTATGTTGGCACATATATGTAGGTGTTGAAGCCTTTTCTTGTAAAACACCTTAAATGATACATGAGTTTCATTTGAAATCCTAACATCAGGAGCAACCTTCGGAAACCTTGTATTCAAAATGATAGTTAAGTTTTTATGATATTGTAATATTTTATCAGGGTTGAATCTTAGAGGGCCTTCCCATTAAATTGCAGACGCTATGATACTGTGGGTATACCCCTTTCAAACCAATAGACTCCTTTAGAAAGGAGACAAAAATATGTATTTCTCAGCCAAAATGTGAGATATTTCCCACAATTTTTTTTATAGAAATTTGGAAACGCTCAATCTGTGGAATAGGGGAAAGAGAGCCCAAAGACTTATTGATAGGGTCATCAAAGGAGCCAATAGGGAGATGTAAAAGGTTCACTTGGTTCAAAACACAAGGTGATTCTCGAGGAAATGACCATATGACAAACCCAACCCTCTCGAGGAAAGGCACCAGTCACAACAAATGTACAAAAACCCCTTTTGTCTAAAAACACCACAGAAGGGGTACCCTTATATAAACATTATAACAAAAATATAAGTAGGTGGAGGAAAATAACCTCGCAAAACTAGCCCTTCCATCCCTTTTCGCCCCCACCAATAGAGAAAGCATACCCTCATCGCTAACTACATGTAACTGAGCAACGAGATTGATGCATTGTTCCTTCTTTGGAAAGGTTGTAATGAAAGAGATGACCATCGAGTCACATCTTCTTGCAGTAAAAGGTGCCTTGTTCATAGAGCACCACAATTACAAACATGCCTCCTCTTGAAAATTCAATCCATAACCTCGAACCTGTTTGATCACAATAATAAGCTCAAAACCCCCTCTCTCCAACCCGCTATGGAAACCTTAATGGGGATTGTTCAAAGTGGTGACACTGAACTCCACAGAGTAGGAAAACGAAACCCTAATGAGAATGTGAGCTATTTTCCTTTTTGACAAGCAACACAATAAAATCAACCAACCCTAATGAAGGCTCAATTAGGAGTATTGAGGTTAATTAAGGGTAATAATCGATTAATTAGGGGCAACTGAGGGATAATTTGGGGTAACCCACAATTAATTAAGGGAAAATTGAGGTTAATTGGGGTTAATTAATGGCTAAATATGATTAATTATTCCATTTGGGTGTAGTTCAAGAAGTTGCGAGGAAGGTTGTTAGACCATCCACCCATGTTCATATCCCACTTTGTGGCATGTTTATTATTGAGCCAATTGTTGGTGAGTTATACATGATCTATTTATGAGTTAATGTTGTGGCCTTGTGCCTTAAATAATCTTGGGTTTACCTCAGTGTACCATCCTTTGCAAGAGAGGAAGTGCTTTGGAGATTTCTCACGTGATAGATTATTTGGAAAAAAGTAGGGTTAATTAAGGGTTATTTGGTGGTAATTTGAGGTATTTAGCAGTAGTTAACAATATTTAATGGTAATGGAGAGTAAGTAGGGTTAATTATAGGTTAATTAAGTGTTAATTAGGAATAGATGGGGTTAATTGGGGATAATTAGTGGTTAATCATTGGTAATTCAGGGTATTTAGGGGTAACTAGGGGCTAACTCGAGGAAATTTGGGGTCAATGAGGAGTAATTAGGGTTAATTATATGTTAATTAAGGGTCAACTTGGTAATTATGTTAATTAGGGGTTGATTAAGGGTATTTGGTGTTAATGCAAAGTTAATTAGAGCTACTTGATAGTAATTAGGAGTATGCAGGGTTAACTAAGGGTTATTTAATATTTAATGGTTAGTTAGGGATACTTTGTTGTAAAAAGGGGTAAGTAGAGTTAATAGTGATTAACTAAGGGTCGATTAAGGGTATTAAACATTCATTAGTGATTTATCCAATGTTAATTAGGGTGAATTAGTGGTAATTTAGAGTATCAAGGGTGATTTGGGATATTTTATGGTAATTAGGGATAGGTATGGTTAACTTGGGGACAATTAAGGGTCAATTAGGGGTAATCAAAGATTAATGGGAGATATTTAAGGTTTAAAGGATGATATTTCTTTCATTTTTTGATATGCTAGACAATTTGATATATAATTTGTTATCCCATTTTCTATCTGAATTGACATCCAGAAGGGGTGTCAAAGTAGTGTCCACTATTATGCTAATCACATTCTACATTCAACACTTGAGGAGTAAAATTATCAATTTAATATTCTTGGTACTAGGTTAAAAAATAGTCTCATATGTGTATTTTTCAGATAGTTTTTACTAAATCATTACTCTTTCTCCAATAATGCTTAGATTTAGCAAAATTATTTACATTTTGTTTAGCCTTTAAATTGTTGGTCACAATGAAAGATAATTTTGTGAAATAATTTATTTCTCACCCTTCCTATTTGAAATTTAGGAAATAGAGAATGAATTAGTACATCTCATTAAGGAGTACGAGGTAGAGGTGAAAAACTAGAATCCCTCAAATTCAACCTTAGATGGGCCAAAGCAGTGATATTTGGATCAAATAAAACATGGTTGTTAATAATTTTTTTATTACATTCATATTAAGGCTCATTGTGTGGTTTATTATTTCTATGGTGTTATCATGAGGTGCATAAGACATCAATTAACAGATTTTTATGTCCTTTTTATCTTATATGAATGGAGTCTTGTTCCTTTTAAATAAAACTTGTTCACATTTTACATTATCAAATTCACTCTTTACATTCTCTCCTATTACTCCTTGTTTAAGTGCTGAAGTTCCTCCTTCATAACATACTTCTTGGTTTCCACTTTCCACTTAGAGATTATTTGGAAATGAAAACAATTAATTAGCCCTCCTACAATTAATGGTAGACATGATCAAATTGACTCTTTAAGTGACCTTACAGGTGCCACTTTTATATTTACACGTGTCTTTTCAATTTCAATTATTTCCATGCCATACAATTGTCTCTTCAACACTTATGTTTAAACTAAGTGTCATATTTATTTTGATAATAATTTCCTTAAAATTGTCTCTTTTCTTAATCATTTTTATTTATTTACAAATATCATTATTGGGACATCCTGTTCCCCATAATCTTTAATGACTATTTTATAGGTCTATAGTACTAATTTAAATGGGAAAACATATAAACTATTTTCTATATTCAACACAATCCTAAGGGCAAGATGGTTAATGTAAGAGTATATGTTCCCATCTAACACTCCTTGCCCAAAACCAATATATGCTAACAAACATCTTCAATATATTTGTTTACATTGGCAAGTGTCTCCCATCAATGTATAGTGTGATTGTAAGGCTCCATAATAATTGAGTATATCACAAGTCCTTGCATATTATTGCATACACTTATGTCACTATAACATTAATATTGTTAGGTCATTTATATATTAAAGCCATTATATTCCATGTAGTCAATAATTACAAAATAGTTGTAGTTGTACCCCATGTGTGAAATATATAATTTATCAATAATTACATATCTTTTCATTCATACCCGGGAGTGATCAACATTGTCCTTGCAACATTGTAACACCCTCCTCCAACATCTACCCAAGTAACCGGCCAACCGAGGTAAACATGTGACGATAATTTACTATGATATCGTTCGACCTCTTAAGTCACCTCAAGGAAGTGGAAATGATGGAAACACACCATACATACCTTCCACATTAGCAATAAGACTCCCAGGAACCATCCCAACCACTTAGATAACCAGCCCCTGGGTCCCATTTAGTTTTTAGACCATTAAACCCCTTGACGTTCCCTTGATATGGGCATGCATGTGTTCGCGAAAATCTAGATGCTCCCACAACATGGGCATTCATGCGTTCAGGAAGATCTGGATGCTCCCACAGCATGGGCATGCATGCGTCCAGGGACTTTTCTGCCCAGTGTTGTGCCTGCGTCTCCAAGATTTGAGCCACTTTTTCCGGCCCAGAGCTGAGGTCACTTCCCAGAACTCAATGACAATTTCATAAATGAGTTTACACAACATAACAATGATTCATTTGCAAAAACATCAACAAGGATTAAATTGGACCCCTCCTAGACATGACAAACATTTCATCAAATATTTCACAAATATGTAATCTATAGGTTTAAACAATAGATCTGAGCATAGGGGTCTCATACTTATCTAAGAATCACTAAGAAGCATTGTTCTCTTATATCATTAGATGCAATTTCATATATTATGCCATAGATACGTTGTTCATTCATTTACAAATCAAAACATGATGAGAGCCATACATCATCATTATCATAAAACATGCTCATAACCAACATATAACCAACAACATAATAATGATAATACAAATATCAAGATCACATAATAACAAGTAAACTTACCCATGATTTACAAGAGGAAATAACTCTTATTAACATATGAAAAATCAAACCTGGTTTGGGACTTCCATGTACCACCCAACCATAGAAATGGCTAATCCAAATCTCTCTTCATCAAGTCACCCCCATGCCATATTCCAAGCATGAATATGGGATCTCATAAAACACATCAATCAAAACCATCCAGGGTTTCCAGAGGCCAAACCACCTCAACCCATCAAATAATGATTCCACCTCACGGTCTGACATCAAAGCCATCACCATATTGGTCTCTACTCAAGCCTTCCAGGGCTCCAGAGCATTTGTTCCAACCAAGGCTTAGAGGATTAGTAACTCAATCCACAGTTGTCTTCGGGCTTCTAGAGTTTTTGTCCAACCAGGGCTTCTAGGACTAGTAACTCAACCCAGCAAGGTCTTCCAGAGCATTTTTCCAACCAAGGCTTCCAGGACTAGTAACTCAACCCACCAAGGGCTTCCAGAGTGTTTATCAAACCAAGGCTCCCAGGACTAGTAACTCAACCCAAGCTATTATAGGGCTTCCAGATAATTTGTCCAACCAGGGCTTCCAAGAACTAGTAACTCAACCCAAGCTAAAGGAAACATCAGAACTAACTAGAAAAACAAATAAATGAACCCACAACACCATGGTTATCCAGGAAATGGCAAGGCTAGGAAAATCCACTATCAATCCAGGCAATCCTCCAAGCCAATGATAGACCATGACCAATAAAACACATGCATATGTCATGCATGCCAAAACTAGTGAGGAAAGCATACATGCAACTCAATACCTGCAAGCAAAACTCATTTTAGTTGCTAATACCAATGTTTTCTTGTGCTTTCCTTATTTTCCTTGCCTTATTTCTTGAAAACTCCAAGTATGCCACACTCTCCAAGAGTCCTCCAAGAAAACTCTAAGTTTCCAAGAGTATGAGAGAGGGAGAGAGAGAGTAGAATGAGAGCTCCAAAACTAGAGTAACAAAAGCTACACTGGTCAAGCCTTCCCACTGATTCTCAAAAGCCTTTTTATCAATGAGGCCTATATTTCCTTCATTTTACTCCTCACATGCAACCTGTGACCTTTCACCTTCCTTTTTTCCTAATTTCCATTATTTTCATAAATAAAATGCCAATTAATGCCTTTTTTCCTTTCCAAAGCCCTTGCCATTTCCTTTGCCAATTTCCTTTGCCATAATAATCGAAATGAAAACCCACTATAACGTTTTTCCCACCATTCAGCTTGGAATATGTGTCCCATGACCATGGTCTTATAAATGTTTACATGACTTTTTAACTAGGGTTGTTACAGAACCCTCCCCCTTGGGGGAACACTACCCTTGGTGTTCAATGACAGCTATAACCAACAAGAGTGCTGAAAACAAAACATACTGCCCATGGAGCTTTATAACGTAGCTTGTTGTGGTATTTACAATGACCATATGCTAAAACATGACAAACATACCATTTACTGGAGTTTTATAATACAACTCATTATGATATTTACAATAATAACCACATATACACACATGCACATTTGATTCACCTAGAAAATAATCATACAGTATATGGAGCTTTATAAATCTAGCTCGATACAATATTTACAATAA
The DNA here is from genome assembly GCA_000404065.3 of Pinus taeda. NCBI lineage: Eukaryota > Viridiplantae > Streptophyta > Pinopsida > Pinales > Pinaceae > Pinus > Pinus taeda. The sequence goes on from APFE030530644.1 coordinate 160,613, forward strand.
TACACACATATGCACATTTTCTCAACTAGAAAATAAAAGGATATAATGCCTGCATCTGCAACAAGGGAATCCAGAGGCTCACACCTCTACCCTCAAAGTAATACCAGGATTCACCTTCTTCCCAGGAACTCTAGAATCCACTGCAAGGTCAAATCTACATCCAATTTCCAGTGCTACAATAAAGTGCCACTTGTCCTCTCAATGAACAGTTACCGATTCATTGTTCTAGGGCACACTCGCAATGTGCATCTGGTTCCATCTAGAAATAATAATAAAACAAATCCATAATCGGTCATTCCTTCTCTATTACACAATCCCTCTGGAAATCCGGTCACCCCCTTCCGTGCAGTCACACACCTTCCAAGTTCCAATGGCACCCCCATCCTGGGTATTCCATCCCTTGGTAAGGCTTCCTCACATCGGAAGATACAAAAACCAAGGCATATCCCTACCTTAGAACCATCATATTGGTCATAGCATGCTCATGGAAATCAGTGGACACTATTGGGTACCAGTGTCCCACAATGGCCCTACTCCTGAAGTTCTTTACCAACATAATGTTTCCTATTCTAATTTCTTTTGTTGTTGTTTCTAATTCTTGTAGTTAGTGTCAACCACCCAACAGGGCATTTCATGCTTTCCTATAACAAGCACATAATTTCCATTAGATTCAAAATAAATTGAAATAACTTCAAATCATACCTCATTAGTGGCTCGTCAATAAGGTATACTTTCAATCCAGTTCGCTTCCTGTCACAACAAGTCAATCTAACATCTTTGACCAAATCATCATGTATAAACATATCACTTTAGGTTATCTCAAAACACAACCATCATAGATCAAAATCATAAATCACATGTAACCATCATAAACCAGAATCATAAATCACATGCATAATAAAACTGAAATAAATATTGATACTTATCCTTTAATCAATCCTTAGCTTCTACCTATGTCCTTATTCCATACGCACATCGGACCGGTTGCCACACCTGAAAAACACCCAATGCCTTCTCCTCAACCATGTTCACATACACATAGTGTGCAACACACACATACAACCACACATGACATACAACACCATGCAATACATGCACCTACACCTGACATACAACTCGTACACCTACACCCAGTGTACAACACAACACAAACATACACTTGCACTTGGTTTACGACATAAAACAATACATGCATACACCTACACTTGGTGTATGACCCAACACATACATACTCCTACATTTGGTGTACAACACAATACACATAGTACAAAACAATGAATACGCATGTCACAATACCATGACTACACAATGCACATACATAGTATTGCATGTACACAACACAACATGTACGACATGCGCATAATACCACATGTAAAACAAGTACATTGTACCACCTATACACAGCACCGCCTGCACAACATCACATGTACACGACACCACCTACACAACGCCATATGTACATCGTACCACCTGTACAACGTGTACACAATGTCAGACGTACATTGCACCATATGGATTAAATTTACACGACACCACATGTACATAACACCATATGCAGGACATGTACACAACACCACATGTACGACATGTACACAACACCACATGCACACAACACCACTTGTACATTCATGCACACAACACCATATGTACATAGCACCACATGTACAACATGCACACAACACCTTGTGTACAAAGAACTACATATACAACATGTACATAGTACCATATGTACACAACATTGCATATCCAGCATGCGAACAACACCATATTCACATAACACGTCATATTCATCATGTGCACATTGCAATATGTACACAACACTAAATATCCAACATGTACATAGCACCATCTATACCCAGAACTGCATATGCAATATTCACGCAACACTGTTTGTACCACCCTGTACATAACATTGCATAAACAACATGTACACACTATATATATATACACCACACCGCATGCGCAAAAAATCACAGATGCAACATGTACAACATATACAACATATGCACAATAGGAGTACCAAACATCTAAAACCACATTGCCTCTACCAAGCAACCTTGCTTTCACTGTCTCTCCTCCATCCATGCTTATCCCAACACCCCATCAACTACATTGCTTTCATTTCATTGAGGTATCCCTCGGTATAACCT
>APFE030530644.1:167090-197521 GCA_000404065.3 Pinus taeda
ATACTTTTCATCATTACCCATCGCTATGAGTATCTGGAGATCTTTCTCCTCCAAGGTACTGAACAAACTCTTGTCGTTGGTCATGTGGAAAGAAGCTCCACTGTCAAGAAACCAACCACTTCCCACCATAGATGAAACCATGCATGTGAAAAGTGTGAAATCCAACTCGAACAATGAGGCCAGTGCCTCACCTTCTGATCCTTCCACGGATCCCTTCTTGGATTTCCTCAGTGGACAATTTGTAGCAAAATGGGCCACATCATGACAACGAAAGCATTGCACTTTCTATTTGTCAAACTTCTTCCCACCATAGGAAGAACTCGATTTGGGATGAGAATCCTTCTCCTTCCCTTGCTTTGCCTTACTCGCTAAGGCACAATTTTCTTCATCCTCCTTGGATGAAGAAGATCCATCTCTAGTGCTTCTCTGTATCTCCTCCTACATCAGATCCGACCAAAGTCATTCCCAATCTGGCAGTTTCTCTCTTCCGTTTACCGAGTCTTGGTAGCTATTCCAGCTCTTAGGAAGACCGAGGAGTGCAAGACTCACCGTGTCATCATCAGCGGTCGTGATCCCTACACTTCCAAGCTCATCCCTACAGGTGGTGAGCTTGTTCAGATATGTAGAGATCGTGTCGCCCTTTTCACACTTGATCTTACGAAGCTTGTCTTTCAGCGCCAACTTCCTCTGATCAATGTTGTTCTGATATAGATCTTTCAATGTTTTCCACATCTAAAATGGTGTCTCCTTCCCATGGAGGCTCGAGATAATGTGGTCTAGAACTCCCTCCAAGAGGATTCTTCTTGCTCTAGCCACACATTTCTTCCATTCCACCAGTTGAGTAGCATCAGTCAGCTTGGGGACTTCTTGATCAATGAAGTCCTTTAGACCGTTATCCTCTAATACTACCTCCATGTGATCCTTCTAGGCTATATAATTCAAGCTACCATCAAGGGCATACTCGAGTCTTAAACCACTGAACGCCATCAGTGAAATTGAGATGTGATAAGAACTCGATTTCTATATTTAGGAACCACAAACTTTGAACTTCTCCTTCTTGTATATTTTTCTTTGCCTTGATCACCTTTGCTCCGATACCATGTAGAACTTTTTCTACAAAACCTCGCTCTGATACCATGTAGAAATTCTCACTGTAGATCACCTGATAATGCAATGTACTAAAGCAAAATACTTGATCTACTGCTACTATCAAACTTTTCGGAAGCTTAATCAATTTGAGCAAGATCAATTGGAACACATATAACAGAGAAGAAGAAATCATACACATGAAACACGGAAGAATACTCTAGGGAAAGCCTCAGCTAAAAAACCCCGCTATCTGTATTATCATACAAGTGGAAATATCTCAAGAGTACAAAAAGCTTTGCTCTCAAGCTATCCAGCTCTCAATACAATCCCTCACTACTGCTCATAGATAGAATAGACAACACTTGTGCCTTCCTTCAGTCCTCCAAGCCTCCTATTTCCTTGCACAGTTTCTCTTGGGTCCTTTGGATGCCACCTGTGCGAATTCACTTCTCGCACAACTCACCAAACTCAAAAATAACTGTGCAATCCTGAAGGAGATAATTCCTTTTTCATGGATGAGTTTCCTTTATCGGAAAATTCCTCCAACTAATAATACACTATCCCTTCCTTTGATCTCAACTGGGTCTCTAACTGAACTCATATGCATGAGTTATTTACAAGAGAATATTCATTTATCTGAAGTACACTAGTTACATGCATGCATTCATTAACTAACTGAACTCACAATTAGTTCCACAAACTGTTGGAACTAATCTAACTAGACTTAACTCAGTTAACCGAGCTAACTAATTACAACTCAATATTACATCTCATCCTTATCTCTTTAACTGATGGATAAATTCCTCAATTAATGGAGAAATTGTTGCATGTCCCCACATAGACTTCATGTTTGATTTTCCTTAACTAATTAACTCAAGATGAATTAATTAATTATTTTACAAACAAGTGCTAAGATCAAATTCGAATTTTACTTCACTATTTTAGTTAAGGGGCTAACTAAAATAGGAATCTATCCCGAACTACTATTTTTAGCAATGCTATTTATAGCAATTCCATTTTTCATTCCTTGCTGCTATGTCCAACACTGGTACCCGAACTGCTATTTATAGTAGTGCTATTTTTAGCACTTCTATTTTTAGCATTTCTTGTTGCTATTTTCAACACCAACCAACTTGCAAACATACCATGTTAAATTAATCAACTAGACAACATAATCAAACAGTCAAGCACCAAATATACGACATAATAAAACTCATACCTTAATGTGTCTCAGGGGAGGTTATCTTGTATGCACAATCAATCTAGTTAGCATGATATAGCTTTACAAAACATCAAATCAAGCAAAAATAAGATCATGATATCCATAACAGTAACTAACTAATATGCTCACATCATAAGCCCATAAACATTTGTCATTCATGCATAACAATCATGTATGTACGATCAGTCTATATTAGTATGATATATTATCACAACATATTAACTCATACATGAATGTCAAAACCTTAACCATTTGCATTGACTAATCCAATTTAGTATGATACATTATACATCAATATCTTAATGTAATAACCCTAATCATAAACTTACTAACATATAACAAAAAAAAGTTATATATCATGTTCATCAACAACATATAACCTAATCATCAAGTTATCTAACATAAAAAACAATAGCAATGCATACGACAAAAGGTTATTGTCATTTATGACTATCGGACACATGTGCATATGACTACACTATATGTAACCATAACTATTGAAATATGGCATCAAGAATATTCCAATTTAATTTGTCCTTGAATTAAATTGTGAATTAAAATCGAATTTAGTCTTAATAGCTACTTGGAAATAATTAATTAATTAATTTTAAATTAATTAGTTGGATAAATTCAAGTTAGAAGTCTTTCTGAAGTCATGCAAGATTTATCCCTTAAACTAAGTTGATAAGATTGAGTTATATTTGAGTTGTAATTAGTTAACTCAGTTTACTGAGTTAAGTCCAGTTAAATTAGTTCCAAACTGTTTGAGGAACTAATAGTGAGTTAACAGTCAGTTGATGCATGCATTCACTCAACTTGTGCTACTCTTGTTAACTGAAGATTCCCTCATCAGAAACTCACGCATGTTTATTCTAAGAAAGACACATTTGAGATTAAAGTCAAGGACAATGTACTATCAGTTGCATGTGTTTTCTCAAAGAGAAAACTCATGCATGTTGTCAAGGATTTAATCCTTGAGGATTACATAGTTTTGGAAGGAGATCATCCACTTGGTAACATGAGAATCATCCCAAAGGAATAGCACAAGGAAATAGGAGCTTGGAGGGCAGAGAGGAAGGCTGGAGAGAAACCAAGATTTCCTGTGAGCATCTGTGAGGATTGTACTGAGGGATGGCTAGCTGTGAGAGGTAAGGCTTTAATAATTCCTATGTATTTCCACCATGTATGATAATACAATAGTGTGGGGTTTTTAGCTGAGGCTTTCTCCAAAGTATTTTCATATGTATTGTGCCATTGATTCTTCTTCTTCTGGTTATATTGTTCAGCTTGATCTTTAAGCTTTCGCAAATTGATAGTAGAAGTAGGTTATATTATTCTGCTTTGATTTATATTGCATTATTGGGTTAACCTACCATCAGATTTTCTGCATGGTATCAGAGCTGGATTTGTAAAAAAATTTCTACATGGTATCGGCGCTGTGAATAGTATACTGAGAAGATAATTTGAAGTTTGAAGTTCGGGGTTGCAGATTCAAATCTAATTCATATCATACTTCAAGGTTGGCCAATGGCTTTCTATGGCTTGAGACTCGAGTATTCCTTGGAAGGTAGCTTGAATTACATAGCATGGAAAGATAGAATGGAGGCTGTATTAGAAGACAATGTCTTGAAGGAATTCATTGATCAAGAAATCCCAAAGCCAGCTTCAACTAATGCACAAGAATTGGCTGAGTGGAAGAAGTGTGTGGCGAAGGCGAGATGGATCACCCTTGAGGGAGTTTGAGACCATATTGTCTCGAGTCTCCATGGGAAGGATACTCCATTTTCAATGTGGAAGACATTGAAGGACCTCTACCTGAACAATAGTGACCAGAGGAAATTGGCGCTCAAGGATAAGCATCGAAGCATCAAGATGGAGAATGGAAATACTATTTCCACATATCTGAACAAGCTCACCACCTACAGAGATGAGCTTGGAAGTGTGGGAATAACTATTGCCGATGATGATATGGTGAGCCTCACTCTCCTTAGCCTTCCAAAGATTTGGAATAGCTACCAAGACTCTATGAATGGAAGGGAGAAACTTCCGGATTGGGAACAACTGTGGTCAGATCTTATGCAGGAGGAGATCAGGAGGAGCACACGAGATGGTTCTTCATCCAAGAATGATGATGAAGAAAATCTGGCCTTAGCAAGTAAGGCAAGGAAAGGGAAGGGGAAGGCTTCCCATTTCAAATCGAATTCTTCTCATGGAGGGAAGAAGGGTTACATGTCTAAAGTAAGATGCTTTAATTGTCACAAGATGGGACATTATGTGACTAATTTCCTATCGAAGAAGTCCAAGAAGGGATCCTCAGAAGGATCGGAAGGTGAGGCATTAGCCTCTCAGTTCAAAATGGACTTTACCCTCATTGCATGCATGGTGTCATCGATGATGGGTTGTGTCTGGTATCTTGACAGTGGAGCCTCATTCCACATGATCAGTGATAAAAATTTATTTAGTGCCTTGGGGGAGAAAGACCTCAAGATGTGCATAGAGATGGGTGATGACGTAAGGTATAGTGTTTCAGTAGTGGGCACGGTTGCTTTTTAGAGGGAGCATGGAGCTCCTCTCACCTTCATAGATGTGATGTATGTGCCTGGACTGGAGAAGAACTTGGTATCGGTCATGATGTTGGAGGACAAAGGCTACGATGTTGTCTTTAGTAAAGGAAAGGTGTTCCTAAGACACACAGCCACGGGTCAAACCAAGAGGACAGGGATTTGGGTGAAGAATCTCTATAAACTAAAGGTAGATGATTGTGTAGCATTGAGTATGAAAGAAGAATTGGTGCAAAGCCAAGACATTGGCAAGTTGTGGCATGGGCGGTTGGGCCATTTGCATCATGGGGCTTTGAAGATAATGCAACAGATATCTATAGGACTTCCCAAAGGTAAACTTGAGCAAGTTGACACATGAAAATGTTGTACCTTGGTAAAGTACACCAAGTCTTCCTTTCATGATCGAGATAGTCGAGCAGAGGCTATCTTAGAGCGAGTTCATACTGATTTGTGTGGACCATTCTCGACGGCATCCATAGTGAAGCAAAGGTATTATGTGATTTTCATTGATGATATTCTCGTAAATGTTGGATTTATTTTATTGCAAGAAGGACACATTTCACAAGTTTTGTGAGTTCAAATATTTGGTCGAGAAAGAGGTCGGGGAAGAAGATCAAGGCCTTGAGAAGTGAAAATGGTGGAGAATATGTCTCTCAAGAGTTTAAGGACTTCTATGTAGCGGAAGGAATTAAAAGAGAGTTGACGACACCTCATAACCCACAGTAGAATGGGGTGGCCGAGAGGAAGAAAAGAACTATTGTAAGGGTAGCACGGGCAATGCTACATGACCAAGGCCTACCACTTCACTTGTGGGCTGAGGCATGCAACACAACGGTCTATTTGTAGAATAGAAGCTTGCATTGCATACTTGGGACAAAGACACTAGAGGAAGCTTTCTCCAGTAAGAGACCAGATGTGGGTCACTTAAGGATCTTTGCCTCATCAGTATATTGCCATGTGACAAAGGATGCACAGAAGAAGCTTCAGCTGATAGTAGAGTTGGGGATACTTGTGGGGTACACTGATACACCTCACAACTATCAAGTGTACTTGCCTACCAGTCGGAGGACAGTGGTTCGCAAAGATCTCAAGTTTGATGAGCAGAAGGCCATGCGAGTTTCCCTTAACAGGTAGCACCAACTACAAGCTGTGGAGGAACTGTTGGTTCCTAAGAAGGAGGAGCCTCACACTGATGCGAATTAGTCACATGCAGAGGTTCCAGGAGTGGAGACATCCACTCAAGCAACGTCTTCCAGAGATGGACGGAAGCACACAAGAGAAGCTGACAGATTGTTGAAGGATACGAGAGAGAATGTGGGAGCACCATCTTCTCAGCGCAGACAAAGGAGGTCACCTGAGAGGTACACTGGATACATGGCCCTTGTTGGGGAATGTGTTGAGACCGAGCCATCTTCCTTTGAGTAAGCAGTGCAGCAGCCAATTTGGGTTGATGCTATGGTGGAGGAGTATGACTCCATATTTCGTAACAGTGTTTAGGATGTCCTTCCAAGACCGGAGAACAAGTCAGTTGTGAGTTCCTGTTGGTTTTACAAGGTAAAGCAAGCTGCTGGTGGTAGTGTGGAGAAGCATAAGGAAAGATTGTTTCCCGTGGCTTTTCACAGGTCGAGGAGGATCATGTTGTTGCAGTATATTTCGACAAAGGAGTAAGATGCTGACATTTTGACAAATGCATTTTCAAAGTGTAAATTCAAGTTCCATAGAGACAGGATCGGGGTGGAAGATAATCCCTTTCTTGTTGAGAGGGAGTGTTGAAATATGGAAACAAGAATATTCCAATTTAATATGTCCTTGAATTAAATTGTGAATTAAAATCGAATTTAGATTTAACAACTACTTGGAAATAATTAATTAATTTATTTTAAATTAATTAGTTGGAGAAATTCAAGTTAGAAGTATTTATGAAGTCATGCAAGAGTTATCCCTTAAATGAAGGAGATAATATTGACTTATATTTGAGTTGTAATTAGTTAACTCAGTTTACTAAGTTAAGTCCAGTTAAATTAGTTCCAAACTGTTTGAGGAACTAATAGTGAGTTAACAATCAGTTGATGCATTCATGCACTCAACTAGTGCTACTCCAGTTAATTGAAGATTCCATCATCAGAAACTCATGCATGCTTATTCTGAGAAAGACCCAGTTGACATTAAAGTCAAGGACAATGTACTATCAGTTACATGTGTTTTCTCAAAGAGAAAACTCATGCATGCAGTAAAGGATTTAATCCTTGAGGATTGTGCAGTTTTGGAAGGAGATCATCCACTTGGTAACAGGAGAATCATCCCAGAGGAACAACGCAAGGAAATAGGAGCTTGGAGGTTAGAGAGGAAGGTTGGAGAGAAGCCAATATTTCCTATGAGCATCTGTGAGGATTGTACTGAGAGCTAAGGCTTTGTATAATTCCTATGTATTTCCACCATGTATGATAATACAATAGTGTGGGCTTTTTAGCTGAGGCATTCCCCAAATTATTTTCATGTGTATTGTGCCATTGATTCTTCTTCTTCTAGTTATATTGTTCAGCTCAATCTTTAAGCTTCCACAAATTGATAGCAGAAGTAGGTTATAGTATTATGCTTTGATTTATATTGCATTATCGGGTTAACCTACCATCAGATTTTCTACAATAACATCAATAGAATGAAAGGCATACACATAGCCATAATGCATATAACAATCCTTGACCTACATACCTGCATGCCCAACAAACAACCTGTAGGACAACATGCTCTTGCCTCGAGGTCCAATGCTACAACTTCACGTTGATGATATGCATCTCCTGCTCTATCTCAACTAACACATCAACATCATAACATAACAACAACATCATGATGACACAAACTACATACAATGACCTCACAATGCATGTCTGACCTACCATACATGCATAACCATAACCATGACAATGCATGCATAACAACATATAGACACCAACATGAATAACAAATGCATATACAACCATACAGTCATGATGACACATCCCACAACAAAACCAACCTTCAGATGGAGACATCACTACAACCATGATCAACACCATGCAATTGAAACAAGCACATGGACTACAAGCATAAGCAACACATATGCGATCGACATGAATGCATGACCAACACACCGCCCATCCAGCTGGAGGGGTGAACCATGCTCTGATACCACTCTGTAACACCCTTCTCCCACATCTACCCAAGTAACCATCCAATCGCATTAAACATGTGACGATAAGTTACTATGATATGATTCTACCTCCTAAGTCATCTCAAGGGAGTGGAACCAACGGAAACATACCATACAGACCTTCCACATCAGCAACAAGACTCCCAGTAACCATCCCAACCACTTAGGTAACCATCCCCTGGGTCCCATTGAGTTTTTAGACCATTAAACCCCCATATGCTCCCTTGATATGGGCATGCATGCATCCAGGAGGATTTGGACACTACCATAGCATGGGCATGCACGCGTCCATGGACTTTTCTGGCTGTTTTTGTGCTTACATCTCTAGGATTTGAGCCACTTTTTCCGGCCTAGAGCCTAGGTCATTTCTTAGAACTCAATGACACTTTAAGAAATGAATTTGCACAACATAACAATGATGCATTTGCAAAAACATCAACAAGTATTAGACTAGACCCCTACTATCCATGACAAACATTTCATCAAACATGTCAAAAATATGTAATCTACAAGTTTAAACAACACATCTAAACATAGGGGTCTCATACTTATATGAGAATCGCTAAGTAGCCTTGTTCCCTTATATCATTAGTTGTAATATCATCTATTAGGCCATAGATACATTGTTCATTCATTTACAAATCAAAACATGATGAGATCCATACATCATCACTATCATAAAACATGCTCATAACCAGCAACATAACAACGATAATACAAACATCAAGATCACATAATAGCAAGTACAATTACCCATCATTTACAAGAGGAAAGAGCTCTTATTAAAATATGCAAAATTCAACCAGGTCTTAGGACTTCCACGTACCACCTGACCCTACACATGGCTGAGACAAATCTCTCTTCATCCAATCATCCCCATGCCATATTCCAAGCATGAATGTGGGATCTGATAAAACACATCAATCAAAACCATCCAAGGCTTCCAGAGGCCAAACCACCTCAACCCATAAAATAGTGATTCCACCTCATGGTTGAATATCACAACCATCATTAGATTGGTCTCTACCCAAGCCTTCCATGGCTCTAGAGCGTTTATTCCAACCAAGGCTTCTAGGACTAGTAAATAAATCCATAGTTGTTGTCGGGCTTCCATAGTGTTTTTCCAACAAGGGCTTCCAGGACTAGTAACTCACCCCACCAAGGGCTTCTAGAGCATTTATCCAACCAAGGATTCCAAGACTAGTAACTCAACCCACCAAGGGCTTCCAGGACTAGTAACTCAACCCAAGTTGTTATAGGGATTCTATATCATTTGTCCAACCAGGGCTTCTAGGAACTAGTAACTCAACCCAAGCTAAAGGAAACATGAGAACCAACCAGAAAAACAAAGAAATGAACCCACAACACCATGGCTATCCAGGAAATGGAAAGGCTAGGAAAATCCATGGTTAATCCAGGTAATATGCCATTCCAATGACAAATAATGACCAATAAACCACATGCATATGACATGCATGCCAAAACTAGTGAGGAAATCATACATGCAACTCGGCACCTGCAAGAAAAATCCATCGTAGTTGTTGATCCTGATGTCCTCTTTCGCTTTCGTTATTTTCCTTGCCTTCTTTCTCCAAAACTCCAAGTATGCCACACTCTCCAAGAGTGCTCCAAAAATAATATAAGTGTCCAAGAGTATGAGAGAGAGAGAGAGTAGAATGAGAGCTCCAAAACTAAACTAACAAAAGTTATACTGACCAAGCCTGCCCACTGATCCTTAGAAGCCTTTTTATTAATGAGGCCTTTATTTTCTTCATTTTCCATTATTTTCCTTCATTTTCCTCCTCACACGCAACCTGTGACCTTTCACCTTCCTGTTCTCCTAATTTCCATTATTTTTATAAATAAAATGCCAATTAATGCCTCTTTCCCATTGCCTTTACCAATTTCCTTAGCCATAATAATTGAAATGAACACCCACTAGGATGTTTTTCCCACCATTCAGCTTGGAATACGTGTTCCATGACTGTGGTATTATATATTTTTACATGAATTTTTAACCAGGGCTATTACAAACACCTAGCTGGTGTAAATAAGAAGGTAAAGATTCTTCTTACCATTACTCAACCAATATGCCCTAACAACTCGAGGACCTCTACATATGATAACATTGTTCAATACAATAATTCACAAGGTATATTGAGTGGTTAAAAAGTGGGGCATTGTACGATGTTCTTTTGGAGTTGACTTTGCTAGATTTGATCATCCATGTAAACTTTTGTGTGTCCTCTTGGTTGTGATGGGTTGTTGATTATGCCTACCATGATGTCATCAAGGTGGCACGGGTTTTTGACTACTCAGACACACAAAAAAGTCACATGCAAAGGCTTTGTTTATGTTTTTGTAGAGTAAATAGTGCAAGGGTTGTGTGAAGTTTTTATGTTGCATGGATCAATGATATCTCCTCTATAAGAAGCAATATTAACAGCTTAAAATTACCTATAAAAAAATTTAGACTAAAGTTTTATTCAAGAAGTTGAAAACCATTTCAAAAGTATGTTAAAAACTCATTTCTCATATTTGAATGAGTTACGTCATGTGAGGTGTTACATTTGATTGAGCTAGCCTAAATATATTAAGCATGGAGAGCGATAAAAAATCAAAACATAAACCTTTCAAGAGTAAATATCTTGTTTAAAATAATATAGAGTAAATTATTTTATTACTATGTTCTTTTCTATTATAATTATGCTTTGTTTATCATCATGAATTTTTATTTTTATTTCATTTCATTTATTCCTTTTACATTTTAAACATGGTGAACTACATGTTGCATTTAGTTTTTCTTAATACAATTTCTCATGTGTGTGTGTGCGCGCGCGTGCGTGCGTTAAATTCTAATCTCAAAATTTAAAATTATATCTTTGTCTTAATAATATTAAGAAGAAAATAAGGATTGTTAAAATAAAAGCAAATTCTCATAAGTTTTATAGTGAAACTAGGAGTTGGTCATTCCCAAAACACTACGAAATGAAAGAGTCTCTTAAACACTAAAAGGTTTGAAAATTAAAAGCACTTTCTTAAATTGTGCATCTTATGCTCACATCCTATTTAATTTCAAAGTAATTGCCACTACCAACTTTGTTGGCATTTGAAGTCAATGAAACTACAATGATCTTAAAATCAACAAAAGTATAATGATCTTAGAACGATTTTCTTAAAGTTTTTCAAGTGTAAATATAAAACATTAAAAAATTCTAAATAATTTTTTACTTTCCTTAAATCTATAACCGTATTAATTAATAACATTAATCATCATAATATTATTATTTATAAATACCAAAAATATATATATATATCATTTAAAATTTGATATATATATTCATCAATTTTATGAATATATATTTTATATATAAAAAAACGAGCGGATCAATATTTGCAAACTTAAAAGCAGTAATCACATATAAATTGTTGGAGAGTGAAACATCAATAACAAACAACAGTATCATGTGACACGAAAGTCAGAAAATTAGTCCATCTCATAAATATTGTTTTAATAAAAATTATAAAATCTGAATATGTTTTGTGCAGTGGATGTATGTGATAAATTTGTGAAGAATGAAATAAAGAAACTTACATATTTGGTAAAAATTAAACAAAATTAATTATTTCATTTTATATAATTTATTTTAATTATATATATAAACCTTTTTACACATCAATATTATATATAGTTTAATGTTTGAAAATTAATTTATCAAAATGGAGAATATTTGATTCTAAAGGGTAAGAGGAGTGGGGTCATTGCTCTTCAATATGATAAAAATGAAGAAGTATCTTTTTATTAGTATTACGTGAGGTTACTAACAATCAGAGATAAGTATTAGTATCGATTACAATTCATTGAAATTGGAGATTATATATTAACAAGATAGCCACTGTCATAGTGGTAGTCCCTGTCGGGGTTGAGAACCTAGAGCCACTTGTTTTGCGTTGTTTACACAATGAATTTGGCAGCAATGCGATGGGCTCTGCGTGTAATTATCTTGGGTTCTTTCTTCTCCCATTGCCCTTCTTGCATGCAACCTAACCTTGTGATCCCTTTCCATTTTGTAATACATTTGAGCTTGTAACATCATTCCACCCTCACTATGATAATTTGCTTCGAATGACAGATACTGATTATTTCATACATCGATTACAGCCAAACCACTATTTATTTAGTCGATACATGGATGTCTTCATGTTCCAGCGTGACCAGTAGCGGCAGCTTTGGCCTTGACTCCACTGCGCCTTTCAAGTTCAAGAACGACATTTTCGTCCTCCTCAGCTGCTCTCTTTCCTCCTGCCTTTACAGTGCCACAAACTGTATGTGCGACACCGAAAGCTCCCAAATCTGCACTGGTCTCTACAGCTGCCCTGGGGTAGTAGGCCTTGGTTTGCAGCCATATTCCCCAATTTCCTCCTGTTGTGTCTAGTACGGTTATGCTTGTTTTATTCAGTATTGATCTAGGTTTTTTGGGCTTGAGTGCAGGACTCGTACTGGCGATTGCAAGTTTTTTTCTGTCTGATTTAATAATAATGTGTAATGGAGAACTGTGATATTTGATTTGGAGAAACTTTGGCAGAAGCAAGCATTGCACTGCACTACTGAATTACAGTCCCAACAGTGTTTGGAATGCTGTTCAAAAAGACAAATCCAAATAGTGAAATAATTTTGAGTTTATTTATGAATGTATGTATATTTTTACCAATAAGTTCATTCTTTTCACTAAATTTTGTTGGGTTTCATATTCCATGGCGAAGAAGCATTGTAATTTCAAGGCTGGGCTCCTCTTCTTCTCAATGTAATGAATGTTCACCTTTAATTTTTCAGAATGTTATGAAAATGAAAAATGCATGCATCTGTTTTCATTGTTGTGCATTGGATACCTCTAGAAAGAATAAAGATATGAAATAAAATAACAAATCCTTTGTAATAAAGTGGACATGTTCTGTAACAGACGGCTGGCAATTGTCTGAAATGAACAGGCTTTTGAATTTTTTTAAAGCCTAAGGCTAGTTCTTGGTCTGAAATGGACAGGCTTTTGATTTTTTTCAGAGGCCAAAGCTAGATCTTGAAAGGCAATAAAATCATAGATATTTAATTATAAGTAATATTTTAACAATTTAAGGATCAACTTCACAATTTATTGAAGTAACAAAACCGTGGCGACCATTCGAACACACACATACCATGGATCCACGTGCACCCAGCTACCATGGACCCACCTGCATGTATTATGCATGTATTGCAGGCGTTGATGTAACAATCAGAATTAGGAAGGCAGGCAAGTTGAGGAAGGGGCGGGCATTTGAATTATTACGCTCGTGGGGCAGAACAACAGAGCCACCATGAATTTGTCTAACAATGGAGCCATCATGAATTTGCCGAGATCGCCTCAGAATACTATTGATCGATTTTAACATAAAGAATCCCACTGGACCTTCAAGAGGAAATTTGCAGAACAGAACATAAAATTTTCTAGCAATTGAACTAGCAAGATAGACATACTTTCCTTTATAGACCTTTCCATAGGCGCCTTCTCCAATTTTAGAGCCAACAGATATCAGTTGTGGGTCGATTAAGAATCTTTCGTCTAGCCGGAATTCGTAGGGAGGCGGAGGTGAAACACCTTATTTGAGAAGCAGAGGTAAAGAATTTAGTGCTGATATTTCTGCAATTCTGCTTGTTTTCAGCAAGGGCATCCCAATAATTTCCTTCTATTTTCATTAGCCATAGGTTAGGAGATTGGAACCTAGTGTGTTCAATCAAAATCATTTAGAGTAGCTACAATACATTACATAATGCTTGGTGGTATTGGATTGCTCTGTTTCAACTATGTACAAATATATTAGACCTTGTAGACTGAGCTTTCTCCAGCGCGAAGCATCCATTTAAGTTGAGGAATTTAAGGTTATGAGACTTGAAACTGTCCAATTCCTGGCAATTTCATTCTTGCTAATGTTTATGGCAAGGAAATATTTTGTGAAATGTCAATAGTTTGGAACCAAGGGTAAACACATTCAACCATCCCTATCTCTGATATGGATGCTTTTTTCAATGTGAGATCTCTTAAAACAGCCACCGATTCTTTGTATATGAAAATTCCAAACGACTCTGTTATTGCTATGTATATGTAATTAATAAATTAAGATCTCATTTTTATACAACTTTATCTTTTAATCTCAGATATAACACCATCTAAATCATATTCAACGGGTAGATTATATTCATTCTTAGCCATGGGTGTAATGGTCTGAAATTTATTATTATGTTGTTGTTTATACTTGGCCATTAATTTTTATAATCTTGTTTTGTATATTATTTTGGCGCATTGTTTTCCTAGGGATTGTTTGCTTCAGCACTGTATTTTCGCTGAAAATTGTTCAATGAATATTCGCGTGCCTGATATTAGCTATATCTGAGTGAGTGGAGGGGTTGTGTCGTGCTACTAAAGAGTTTACAATTTTTTTGGTTAGTATTACAAAGTTTAAGAGGTCTGGTCAATTCCTATCCCGGTACTGGACCCAGGGCCGACAATGCAAATTCTGAAACTGCCCTGCCCAGTTCCTCTGCCATTTCTGATAAACCGATGGGAAAATATGATGAAAATGTACAACTGAGAGATAATGGCCAGGGACCTAATCATGCACAACAACAAAAGTCATCAGATACAGGACAGGGCCAAGACGAGGATTTCATGGCTCAACCAGCTAGCAATGCAGAGTATTTTTCGTCTCCAATCCCCTGAATTCTGCCTACAAAATCCAATTCTGAAGCATTCACTGAATTCTGAAGCATTTAGTAAAGGTATACTTGCATTTCATTTCATAATTCAATTGTATGAATGAAAGTATAATTATTATTGCTTTTTTTTGGAACAAGCCTATGACATTGTGGTTCGAGAGGCGGTATTGCAGGGCAGACCATAGCCATTCCCTCCCAACATTGTGGTTCCAAGAATCTCACGCCAATTCATATGGAGAATCTCACTTTCATTAGAAGCTATGTGTAGCTTTTTAACAGAGGTATGAGCATAAATTTTTTGAGACAGTTATGAGCAAAACTAAGACTGCAATTGAAGGAGATGCAATACCTCAAGTATTTTGCTAATGACTTATTTTGCAATGTTGAAAAGATTATCGATAACTCCAAAGGTAGACCAAGGAACACGAGCCAGGTGAAGTGTCGTTGTCCCTATGATTTTGGCTATTAGCTGTAACCATACCAGGTATGTATGTTATTTCCTTGCTTAACCTACAAATTTAAAAAACCCTTCTGCTTTTATGCTATCTTCCCCACTTGAACATCTCAAAAAATCTAAAATATCAAATTTGATTTAATAATGGAAAGTTGCAGGTTCATTTCAGATCCCAGTCGACCTCGGCTCAGGGGCGCAAGAACTAAAAGGACAACTAGTACGAATGAAATTTGGGAAACATTACAAAAAGTAATAGCCTGCATCGAAGGAACGAACCCGGCGTCGGTCGCCCTCCGCTTGCAGAATCAGTGATGCACACCTACTCTATCTTTTTTCTTTCATTGTCCCCGTCTCTGCTTTTGCTGTCATGGTGGCTCTTGGCGTAGCTACTGCTGAGTCTACATCTTCAGAACCTCGATGCAGGTTAGTTCATGCCTCCGAAGTCTGGTTAAGGAAAGCAGTTTGGGATGAAGGGAACAGGCACCATTTTAGGACCTCAAACACTACAGAGAATGTAGAAATGTTTTCATTGTAGCTATCCAAATAAGATAATAATCACAACGAGCCCTGGACACTTACCACATTTGTAAGTGACACTTGTGGTCCATGAAAATGTGTTGGCATGTCGCAATATCTGCCAGAAATAAAACGTGTTGACGTCTTCTGGGAAAACACTGGTTAAATGGATCAGTACAGCGTATTAATATGAAATCAACCGATGTCCCGGCAATAAGACCTCCAAAAAAAAACTTTGGATAAAACAAAAAAACCATGACATGTTTTTTTAAAACATTGGTTAAATTTAACGGTACGCCTGAATTAATATGAAATATATCGACGATCGATCACTATAGTCCCTACTATGTCGGAGGCAGGGACTAACAATATGTCATGTGTATTACCAATCAACTCTTATGGACATATATTTGAGTAGGCTTACCAATAAAGCTCAAACACTAACCCAAGTTATGAATCCATTGATTTAGTCCGAGTCCTAAAAGATTACAACAACTTTACAAGTAGATAGAGTGATTAATAATAAAATGGGAATGTTTAATAAATTGGAGAATCCATTTCAAGCCCACTTTCCATTAAATTTATTTTAATCACAATGATAATATCATTGAATTTGCATTATATGAATACACATCTATCATAGGAGGCAAGTAAATGAGCATTAAAACTTTGTCAACTCTACATAATCTCACACACTTCTTCATTGGAAATTTCAGTGATTAAGTCCGTGGGGATGTAAATGAGCATTAATTTTTTTTTAACTCTACATAATCCCACACACTTCTTTATTGGAAATTTTAGTGGTTAAATCCGTGGGGATGTAAATGAGCATTAAATTTTTTTCAACTCTACATAATCCATACACTTTTTCGTTGGCAATTTTAGTGAATGTTTGTGGAGATGGGATGGCAAAGTTTGTGAGGAGGGAATGGAAAATTTGGTGTGGTTTATGTGTTTTTTAGTTTAGAAATTTCTATTACTTTCAAGTGTTTTTTCATTGAAGACAAAGTGTTGAGATTTGGAGAGATCTGGCGAGATAGTTTGTATGCATTGGCTTGTTCTTTAGTTTACATTTTGTCTTTTGTGCTAACTCTAGACACTTATTGGGAGGATTGGCTTGGGATAGAAAAATGAGTAACACTCATGAGAATTTAGAAAGGTGTGAAGTTGTATGAATTATGATTTCTATAAAGGATAAAGAGATGCAAGAGACATGTGAGAAATGTTTAAGATTATTTGTCACTCGATGCTCGAAAGTGGGGGATGGAGGAAAAAATGGGAGTATATTTTCAGTGGAGTTTTAGGGTATGTATGTGCATATAACATATTTATATATGTAGGTAGAATCTCTCAAAACTAAGGAATTACAATTTGAAATCTTTATGGAAAACAACAATCAAAGAGTCAAAGAACTAAACGAGAAAATGGGTTTGTTGTAAGAGAGAATTATGGACTTGGAGAATGAAAGTTGACCTATTAAAGTATACTCCAGTTCGCAACTCCTCCCCCTAAACTTTATGTTGGTTTATTCAAGTTCAACTTAAAAACTAACATTTGAAAATAGAAACCAACATTGAAAAATTAAAAAAAGTGAATTATTTAGTGATCCAAAATTAGTATCAACCAAAACGTTTTTAGTGAATAAGATGTCTTCTGAACCTTGAAAATAATACTATTTTATAACATTATTTTTATATTAAATCAATTCCTTCCACAATATACCAACTAAGTAAATATTAATATTCACAAAAATTTAAAACTAATTTAATCAATAAATAATAAATTTAAAATTTTCAAAACTCTTTAAAATAATCTAAATATATTAAATGTTAAACCATATCCCATTTCTATTATAAATAAACTCACTCTTTTTCTTTAAATCCACTCCCCATAAGACGATCACATATATGTTAATAAAGTTGCAAACAATAAAATAAACAAACACTGTGTTTCTCTCTCAAATCAACTCCCCTTCATGTCTATTTGTCACCCTTAGATACCGTTAGATAATACGTTAGACAATTGGGAAAGGCTAAACCGTTTGATCAAATGGCAGTGGAAGGGAGTGCAAGAGCAGAAACCCAAGCAGCTCTTCAAAGCCCGCCTCCTGAGAGCGCCAGCTTTACGAAATGCGGAAGCAAGCAGAGCTCAGAGCAGCCACGGCCAATCTTGAAAAGTCCTGGGAAAAGTCCACCAAAGCCCCTACTTTGTTCACCGTTACGGCTGAAAAGCATCTCCAAGCCTTGGCCGACAGGTTCAGAAGCCCAGGGGAAATCGATCTCTGGACCGAGAAAGATGGAGCGGAAAGCCTCGCTTTTCGATGGGAAGCTCTCCGTTCGGAGTCTGTACAGTAGGGTTAACAACATCGATGCTAACGATGCGAGGTAATCCCGCTCACAGCAGGTCAGTGGATCGACTCCGGCCAGGCAAAGGTATAGGTCTTCATCCTCTAATAAGCAACAATCAGACAAATACTCCAAAGTGACAAGAAGAGTGAGAATGGCTTCTGTGAATTTTTTTACTTTACCAGATTATGGTCACAGTGAAAATTTCCAATATCTTAGTGATAACTGTATAGATCTACATTTCAGAGTTAGAAGGGTTTAATTTTCCAAGTTTATGAACTGTTTTATGCTTTGGGAAATTCAAACTTCATAACCATATACCATCTGCAATTCACCCAATTTGAAGTATAATTTCAGATTATATTTGTTTTGGGAAAAATGTTGTGTGTATCATCATCTGCTTGTTGCGGCCCTCTTCACGCGGGTTGTGCTTCAGCACAGCCTCAGAAGAAAATTGGTGGGCTTGGAAGGAACAATATGAATCAGATACTTGCAATGTCAGACCAGAAATCTGAGAGCCCATCTCATCAGACTGCTCAGAAGCTTGAGCCATTCAGCAGGGACAAGATTACTAGGGGAGTAAGGGAACCTCGCCTGTTGAAGAAAGCAGAAAAGGCCATTATGGGTAAGTTGGTATCTTCTCAGTTTCGTATGTTCAATGAATGCATGCTTTAGATCAAACTATATTCTGATGCCTTTGCATTCAATGGACTGCACTCAAAAAATTCCTCCTTGAAGAAAGCAGAAAATGTGATTACGGATTAGTTGGTATCTTCTGTCTCTTGAATGAATGAATGGGCTAGATAAAACTGTGTTCTAAGACCTATGCATTTCTGATATGATTGAACCACATGGTTCAGTTTACATCTATGGGAAATCAATGAATTTCTTTCAAAAACGATGTTCAGAACTTAAGAGACCAATATTTGGGATCTAAAATTCAAAATTTGGTTGTAGGAAGATGTGGGTGGATTAACCTCTCAAGACCAACCTTTCTAAAAGAGGTATTTAAAATCTTAGGCTATTTATAATTTGTGGGGGAATTTACCTAGATTTTGCAACTATATGAATTACAGTGGCTAAGATAGTGTCTACGTTCTGCTGTCTCTATATATCGCTATTGCGTACCTACTTCCTTGCCTTGAACTATGATTAAGACCTTTTAGGATTCCTTTTACTTTTAACTTCTCCTGTAAGATCTTCCAACGCCAACCATATGAAGGGTTGGTCTTTCAGGATCTTTCCCTAAAGAGGGATAACGAAGTCTTTGTAAATGGGGTATATCATATGAAACGCGTATCTATCTTTTAATGACTTTTGAATGAAATTCCATTATATGGATATGCCACTGTAATAATATATTCTAATATCACATAGATAACAATCATAACTTTGAGAGTTACTTCACCATCCGACATAAATAGTAAATACAACTACACACTAGAAAGAACGAACCATCCCACATAAATACAACTACAAACTAGAAAGAACCTACAGAATATGACACTAAAATTGTTAGTGATGCCAGTATCAAAGAGAAATGAGGTGCTTTAATGCCCTGATGGGGAAGATGTCATTTCTTCATGTCTTTGTGTTCATAATGGTCCTATCCATACAAAACAAATAGGATATATATAAACCCTGGATCTATTAATTGTTGTTTAATTTCCTTTTGATCCCTGTATTCAGGTTTAAGTTAGATTTATGGTACTTGGAACATCTTAAATTGGTAAGTGAATGAGTACTTATTTCAAAATTAAGATTTGACATTGATACCTCTGTTGGACCTCACAACAAAAGAGCACAAGTTTTTATATAAGTTACGTTGAGCTGCTAGTGTAATGGTTTCTTTTCCAAATAAAGAGTTAAGATGGATTTATGCTGAATGGAACTTTGTTAGTAAATGGATACTTCTAAAATTCAAATTTGAGATTGATGAAGACCTATTGGACTACTTTGCCTAGGACTAAATTATTACTTCGAGATTGTGCAAATTTCTTGTACTTGAATCTTCTACAATTGCTGAGATGAGCATATTCTTGATTTCTTTTTATGGTTGATATATCCAAGTCCAGTTAGCGTAACTTAAATTTTCTCTGCAGAGCGATGTTCAACTCTAGAAGGCGAGGAATCATTCAGCTGCTGGGAGACATTTTTTGAATTTGAGAATATGAAGGTTTGATTTTCATAAACATTGATATTTGTTCTGTTTAGCATGTAAGAGTAAGAGGCCATATGTAAGAAGTGATTATTATATCAGAATAGTTGAAAAGCATTAAGGAACTACATGCTTTCCTAAATAGTTGGTGAACTTTCCCAATTTTTATAGTGATGCAAGAATTCTGATCAGAAAATGAAGAGCTTGTATCCACTTTTATATATTTTGCTCGGTTGAAAATTGCTGAAATATAGCACAGACGCAAAAAAGATCTGGAATGCTAGCCTTATGAGCTAGATACACATTCTAATGTGTTTAACGAGAATATAAAATGTAAAATTTGCAGGAGGAATCTGAGGAGCTGTGTAATGTTTCATCTTCAGAGGATGGAATCTCTGACTGTCAGCCCTTGGAACGAATGGAAAACTTAGTCAGACAATCAGGGAGCGTCAAATCTCTCATTGGCAATGTAAGCACGATTGCAAAAATGCCAAAGCTGCAAAATGAGGCTCAGAGCAAAGAACAAATCCCAATGATTTCATCCAGTTCTCCGGTTAGTAATGCCAATTCACCAAAAGAACATCCTTTCATTCAACCAGATGAATTGCCAAAATCCCAGAAAGATCTGGATGAAGAGGAGAGGGAAAAGATGCCTGATTCACCCTATACAAAAATGCTGAGACGATTTTCGATATTTACCTCATCCAGAGAGTGAAACTATTTGTATGTTTTGAATTGTGTTCGAGTTTGTGACACTGGTCACCTCCAGCAGGTCATTTGTAAGATACAATAAGTAGGGCTCTACTTTAATTTCGTTATGATCTCGGTCCACTCCGTTTCCTATATATTCCCAGTGTTCTTTGGGAGGAAGAAAGTAGTTGACTGTAGTTTTCTAAGAGCCTTCACTGTTTATGGCTAATGTAAATATTATATGTACGATACATTTTTCTAAATGTGATGTGTGCTCCACCAAGAATGGAGTAGAGCATATTGTGAGTAAATTATTCTGGTTTCATTGTTTGTTCTTCAATGGATAATAAAAACCGAACACTCATGCCTCATATTTGAATTATGAGTATTCAATATGTGAATTAGCTATCCATGCTACCATATGATTGAAGTCACTCTTCTTAATCAACATTTTGTTTAATTGTTGGTTTCTAGGGGAATTCTTAATTTGGCAAATTAGATTTTGGTGTCCACAGACTGTCCTTAAGTTAGTTTCTATTTCCATTTAGGGATTGTGGATTATGTCAATGGGATATTTGCTTCTTCAAACTAAGGCCCCCCATCCGTTGATTGTTGTAGAAAATGTGGCTAAATTCAAGCTATCCTTGATTCAATAAGAGGCCATAGGAATACCTTATTAGGTGTTTATGAGGCCTGTCTTTATATCTTAGTGATTGAATAGGGTATTTAATCCAGTGAGTGATTAAGAGTATAGCCTTGATGGTTGATCATGATTGGAGACGTGACCATGTGAAGCTGAGTATTGCAAACTTTTGATATGGACTGTTGCAACATTCCTCAATTATTTTTAGAGTTTATGGTTGACTCAGCCATGCCTGGTATATATGTCCAATTTGAATGAAATTATTTTTGTTCTTTTGTTCAGTATCAGTAGACAAGTGTGTTAGTGTCTATGAGTCACCAGTGATCAAATGTACTCTTTCAATATGGTTAATAGTGTCCTAGGTCAAATTGTTATAGTTTCAAATAAATTTTCAAATAAAATTTGATCATTGTTCAGTTCTAGGTCATTACTACTCCCTCCATTCACAAGGTCAATAAACACTGTCATGGTCTTGTCATCACTCCTTGTAAAGGGTCACTAAAGGGTATCTTGGTTATAATTTCATGGTCACTTATACTGCAAAGGTCTAAAGGTCCAAATCATGATCTTAGATGTCCATTTGTTGTCATTGTTAGGTCATATCATCAAAGAGTCATATAGGGGTCATGTCATCACCTCATGTCACCATTATGGGAGTAGTAATTAGGGAAAAGTGTTCAGATAGTTTTCTAAGGTTCATCTTCCTCCTTGTGAAGATGTAACTATGCTGAATAAAGTAATAAAACTGCAGTACACTACCATATTTCATCATTTCTCAAAAAGACATATGATGTCATGCCATCATCAAAAAATCAACTTCCTGCCTATAAGAAGACCATCCAAGTTTCCTTATTGCTCATTTGACCTTCATTGAGCATCTCTCTACCATTGAGCATCATCCCAGCCACCAGAGCATCGAAATTCCTCATTAAAGCCCTTGCTTTCCCAGTTTCACTGCGCTTCTCGCAGTTTCGTTGTGCTTCTGGCAGTTTCGCTGCGCTTTTGGAAAATGAGGCAAAAGGAAGCTATAGCAGGGTGATTTCATCAGTCTATAGGATCCATAGCCTTCACACCAAGTAATTACAACATCACATCAGCTTTTATACAGAGATTTTCTTCAGCAAGTGGTGAATTCCCTCTCCTAGGGATTTCACTGCGCTTTTGGTGTCCTTTGGTTTCTGCTTCAATTCAAGGTTAAAACTCCTATTTTCTTGCCCTCATACCCCTAAACACACCTCATACACCTCCCTCAACCCTTTCCCACACTCCTCTCCCTCATTCCCATCATTTTCCCCAAAACCGTAGCCCCACGTTGCGTTTTTGGCAAATTCCTAGGCTAGGACATTTTTTTGTCCTTTTTCCCTACTTCCCCTCACTCTTTTCAGGAAATTCCACCTACCTACACTCCCTAACACCTATCCCTACCCCCTAGATTTTTCCCATAAATTTACCTAACCCCTAACCCCTTAATTCCCTTCCCTCAACACAACTGTCCCATTTTCCCTATTTTCCCAATACTACCCTACCCTTTCCTCCTACCAAACCTAGGGTTTTATGATGCAGACTGAAACCATGGACAGTGAGAAGAAAAATTACAAGAAAGGAGGGAAAATTTTGAATGGTCTATATGTATGGCTTTTATGAATTTTTTTACTTGTCCAGGTTTCGGCCACAATGAAATTTTCTAGGTTGTTTTGAATATAATATGCCAGTTCTGTGTATGATAAAAATTATTCAAAACCACCTATTTTTTGGTCAAGCTCAAGGAAAAACATGGGATAGAAATTTGAGATGCCTGGTATGGGTTCACCTGTCAAAGTTCCTACAACATAGTTCCTCCATGCTCTACTGGTTTCCGAGGCTTTTGAAATGATTCAGAACATTACAATTTCCTAAAATGGCTTGTATCTACGTCATCTGTGAATTATATTTACTTAATTGGATTGTGGGGACAATGAGCTTTTCTAGGGACAGGCTCTAGGATTTTTCAAGGCCTTTGAAGTGACAAAAAAAACCTTGAAAAATTGTTTGGATCTATGAATCTATGCCTTCTCTGTATTGTTTCCTTCATCTGATTCCAATGACAATGATTTTTCCCGAATAATATAATATGCCCTCCACCCCATTCATTTTAGTTACCCATATAATATGCCCCTGACTCCTGGGTGTAGTTTTCGTACAAACATACTGTATTGATGCCTTTTTTTTCCAACTTCAATCCACCTATCATGTGAAAAAACATTGATATATTTTAATTTGTTTGACTAGGCAAAATAGAATATATTCCCTCTTTTCTTAGAAAAATTCCTCACATTAAAAAGTCGGTCAAGTCTTAATTTCTTAATCAATTAAATGTGTTACATTTCACTTTCTTCTGATAGCGTTGTGAATTTGTCAATATGATCTACAGGGCTTCTTGTGATTCTAGACATTTTCGAAAGATTCGAAGCTGTTTTAGTGAATGGAAATGAGTGGTTGTATTTTCTTTTGGAGGATGTGAATGGTTTAGCAGTATATCTTCTCCAGCAACTTAAAGAAGCCACACTGTTGACATTGGAAGCTTCTATAATGTGTTCCACTCAAATTGAATCTTCCAAAATTTTCAGGTGGGAGTACAGAACACTCTATTTTTATTCTTATTTGCAAAGAAAAGTGTACTTTAATGATATGTATGATATAGAGGTGCAACCAAATACCAGATGGTAGTAGCTTGTATGAATGGTTTAGAATAATAAGAAGAAGTGGTAGAATTATAAACGTTGCTGACATAAATATAAGGTGAAACAATGAAAATTTTGGTTTTATGACTGTTTGTTATAATTCTAGACAATTACAAATGTATAATCTTCTTTTGTTTTTTAATCATGTTTTAAGGTTAATTATAATAAATATAAGATCATAAAATTTTATGTTTCATCCTTTCCTCTCATGACTTAGTTAATCCACAAACTCATAATGACAGTTCTGTCATGTGTTTGACGGTTCTTCGTTATGGAATGTCTAACATGTAAAGATGAACGTTCTAATGAAATTTCATTAATTTTAGGTTTTTATCGATTGGTTTTAATTAATTTTAGGTTTTTGGTTTCTGAAACGACCCAATATCTTGAAAAGTGCTCTAATGGTCTATATGTATGGCTTTTGTGATTTTTTTTACTTGTCCAAGTTCCGGCCACAATGAAATTTTCTAGGTTGTTTTGAATATAATATGCCAGTTCTGTGTATGATAAAAATCATTCAAAACCACCTATTTTCTGGTCAAGCTCAAGGAAAAACATGGGATAGAAATTTGAGATTCCTGGTATGGGTTCACCTTTCAATGTTCCTACGGCATAGTTCCTCCATGCTCTACTAGTTTCCGAGGCTTTTGAAATGATTCAGAACCTTACAATTTCCTAAAACGGCTTGTATCTACACCATCTGTGAATTATCTTTACTTAATTGGATTGTGGGGACAATGAGCTTTTCTAGGGACAGGCTCTAGGCTTTTTCAAGGCCTTTGAAGTGACAAAAAAAACCTTGAAAAATTGTTTGGATCTACAAATCTATGCCTTCTCTGTATTTTTTCCTTCATCTGATTCCAATGACAGTGATTTTTCCCATATTAAATTATGCCCTCCACCCCACTTGTCTTGGTTACCCATATAATATGCCCCTGACTCCTGGGTGTAGTTTTCGTACAAACATATTGTACTGATGCTTTTTTCTTCAACTTCAATCCACTTATCATGTGAAAAAGCATTGATATATTGTTAATTTGTTTGACCAGGCGAAATATGATATATTCCCTCTTTTCTTAGAAAAATTCCTCACATTAAAAAGTCGGTCAAGTCTTAATTTCTTAATCAATTAAACGTGTTACATTTCACTTTCTTCTAATAGCGTTGTGAATTTGTCAATATGATCTGTAGGGCTTCTTGTGATTCCAGACATTTTCGAAAGATTCGAAGCTGTTTCAGTGAATGGAAATGACTCGTTGTATTTTCTCTTGGAGGATGTGAATGGTTTAGCAGAATATCTTCTCCAGCAACTTAAAGAAGCCACATGGTTGACATTGGAAGCTTCTATAATGTGTTCCACTCAAATTGACTCTTCCAAATTTTTCAGGTGGGAGTACAGAACACTCTATTTTTATTCCTATTTGCAAAGAAAAGTGTACTTTTATGATATGTATGATATAGAGGTGCAACCAAATACCAGATGGCAGTAGCTTGTATGAATGGTTTAGAATAATAAGAAGAAGTGGTAGAATTATAAACGTTGTTGAGACTTGTAATTATAAGGTAAAACAGTGAAAATTTTGGTTTTATGATTGTTCGTTATAATTCTAGACAATTACAAATTTATAATCTGCTTTTGTTTTTTAATCATGTTTTAAGGTTAATTAATAAGATCATAAAATTTTGGTTTTATGACTGTTTCGTTATAATTCTAGACAATTAAAAATTTATAATCTGCTTTTGTTTTTTAATCATGTTTTAAGGTTAATTATAATAAAAATAAGATCATAAAATTTTATGTTTCATCCTTTCCTCTCATGACTTCGTTAATCGACAAACTCATAATGACAATTTTGTCATGTGTTTGAAGGCTCTTCATTATGGAATGTCTAACATGTAAAGATGAAAGTTCTAACGAAATTTCATTAATTTTAGGTTTTTATCGATTGCAATAAGCAAGCACAATTTGGGCATACTCTTTATTTATCGGTATGCTCCAAACCCTGCATTCTAGCACTGACGTGGTGTATGATATCGGACTCCCGAATGGCCTCTATGAATTTTTTTACTTTACCAGGTTATGGTCACAATGAAAATTTCCAATATCTTAGTAATAACTGTATAGGTCTACATTTCAGAGTTCGAAGGGTTTAATTTTCCAAGTGCCAGAGTTTTCCAGGGTTTTTGGTTTCTGAAACGACCCAGTATCTTGAAAAATGTTCGAATGGTCTATATGTATGGCTTTTGTGAATTTTTTTACTTGTCCAGGTTCCGGCCACAATAAAATTTTCTAGGTTGTTTTGAATATAATATGCCAGTTCTGTGTATGATAAAAATGATTCAAAACCACCTATTTTCTGGTCAAGTTCAAGGCAAAACATGGGATAGAAATTTGAGATGCCTGGTATGGGTTCACTTGTCAAAGTTCCTACAGCATAGTTCTGCCATGCTCTACTGGTTTCCGAGGCTTTTGAAATGATTCATAACCTTACAATTTCCTAAAACGGCTTGAATCTACGCCATCCGTGAATTACCTTTACTTAATTGGATTGTGGGGACCATGAGCTTTTCTAGGGACAGGCTCTAGGTATTTTCAAGGTCTTCGAAGTGATAAGAGATTTTCTGGGGATAGGCTCTAGGTATTTTCAAGGCCTTTGAATTGACAAAAAAACCTTGAAAAATTGTTTGGATCTACGAATCTATGCCTTCTCTGTATTTTTTCCTTCATCTGATTCCAATGACAATGATTTTTCCCGAATAATATAATATGCCCTCCACCCCATTTGTCTTAGTTACCCATATAATATGCCCTTGACTCCTGGGTGTAGTTTTCGTACAATCATATTGTACTGATGCTTTTTTTTTCAACTTCAATCCACCTATCATGTGAAAAAGCATTGATATATTGTTAATTTGTTTGACCAAGCGAAATAGGATATATTCCCTCTTTTCTTAGAAAAATTCATCACATTAAAAAGTCGGTAAGTCTTAATTTCTTAATCAATTAAACATGTTGCATTTCACTTTCTTCTGATAGCGTTGTGAATTTGTCAATATGATTTGTGGGGCTTCTTGTGATTCTAGACATTTTCGAGAGATTCAAATCTATTTCAGTGAATGGAAATGAGTGGTTGTATTTTCTCTTGGAGGATGTGAATGGTTTAGCAGAATATCTTCTCCAGCAACTTAAAGAAGCCACACGATTGACATTGGAAGCTTCTATAATGTGTTCCACTCAAATTGACTCTACCAAATTTTTCAGGTGGGAGTACAAAACACTCTATTTTTATTCTTATTTGCAAAGAAAAGTGTACTTTAATGATATGTATGATATAGAGGTGCACCCAAATACCAGATGGCAGCAGCTTGTATGAATGGTTTAGAATAATAAGAAGAAGTGTACTTTAATGATATGCATGATATAGAGGTGCACCCAAATACCAGATGGCAGCAGCTTGTATGAATGGTTTAGAGTAATAAGAAGAAGTGGTAGAATTATAAACGTTGCTGAGACTTTTGATTATAAGGTAAAACAGTGAAAATTTTGGTTTTATGACTGTTCGTTATAATTCTAGACAATTACAAATTTATAATTTTCTTTTGTTTTTTAATCATGTTTTAAGGTTAATTATAATAAAAATAAGATCATAAAATTTTGGTTTTATGACTGTTCATTATAATTCTAGACAATTACAAATTTATAATCTGCTTTTGTTTTTTAATCATGTTTTAAGGTTAATTATAATAAAAATAAGATCATAAAATTTTATGTTTCATCCTTTCCTCTCATGACTTGGTTAATCCACAAACTCATAATGACAATTTTGTCATGTGTTTGAAGGTTCTTCGTTATGGAATGTCTAACATGTAAAGATGAACGCTCTAATGAAATTTCATTAATTTTAGGTTTTTATCGATTGGTTTTTATTAATTTTACGTTTTTTGGTTTCTGAAACGACCCAGTATCTTGAAAAATGTTCGGATGGTCTATATGTATGCTTTTTGTGAATTTTTTTACTTGTCCAGGTTTCGGCCACAATGAAATTTTCTAGGTTGTTTTGAATATAATATGCCAGTTCCGTGTATGATAAAAATCATTCAAAACCACCTATTTCTGGTCAAGCTCAAGGCAAAACATGGGATAGAAATTTGAGATGCCTGGTATGGGTTCACCTGTCAAATTTCCTTCGGCATCATTCCTCCATGCTCTATTGGTTTGCGAGGCTTTTGAAATGATTCAAAACCTTACAATTTCCTAAAACGGCTTGTATCTACGCCATCCGTGAATTATCTTTACTTAATTGGATTGTGGGGACAATGAGCTTTTCTAGGGACAGGCTCTAGGCTTTTTCAAGGCCTTTGAAGTGATGAAAAAAACCTTGAAAAATTGTTTGGATCTACGAATCTATGCTTTCTATGTATTTTTCCTTCATCTGATTCCAATGACAATGCCTTTTCCCAAATAATATAATATTCCCTCCACCCCATTTGTCTTCGTTATAATTCTAGACAATTACAAATTTATAATATGCTTTTGTTTTTTAATCATGTTTTAAGGTTAATTATAATAAAAATAAGAGCATATTGTGCTAAGAGACAAACTCCATCCCTAGCTAAGCAAAGGGAAGTGATACTCTCACTCTCTTTTATAAGTGACACATAGGGTTCATAAAAATATATATATTGTTTAGATATATGGATTTGCACTCTATCTAACTGATAAAAAATGAATTCAAAAAGACGCGAAAAATAAAATAGAACTGCCTGATCTAACTTTAGCACTGTATCTTTAACCTGAAATATAACGATAAACTTATCCTATTCTAAGGAAGTTGTGCATATTGTTGGTTTGAGTAGATTATTTGATTGTATTATATTTAACATTTAAATTTATTTTATCATTCAAATTTGGCTATAGTTAGATCACCTAACATATCACATATTTTTCATTTATGTTCTTCTTCCATATGCGCTGCCAATTTACGGTGTTTCCTTTGCAACATTTGGTGCAAATGCTAGTTTATTTTTATATTAACATATTACTTCTGAATATTTTTCAATCAAAAGGAACCATGATATTTGTGATTATTGGTGTCTTTTAGACATCAACCCCATACATGGTCTAGTGCTTAAGAAAGAATTTACGAAACTTAATACCACGGGAAACATGCGGGCAGGTAGGAATTTCAAATTGGAATCATCTGGTAAAGTAAGAATTTCAAATCAGAAGTATTTGTTTGGACAATTTTAGGTTAATCCACATTTATTTATTTTAATAAAAAATGTTAATAGTTATAAAAAAAGGAGTTGTCTTTAGTCCGACTTTTTGGAGATTCCAGTGACGGAATCCGGCGGAAAAAATTGAGGTTAAAGCTTGATTTGTATTATTTAAAATGGTTTTTTAACTGCATATTTGGATTCAGCACCCTGAAAAACCCCTAAGACGCTTTGATTGTGCAGAAATTAGCTATCAAACTTGCGATTTCAATAAATTGTTGCCGGATTTGACCGGAAAAGCTTCCAAAAAGTCTCTTTAAAGACAATTCCTAAAAAAAATGGTTATATTTAATCAAATCATTCCATAACAAACAATTTACTCATCAAATTCTATCCATACATGCAGGTCATAACATTTACTTAAAGTGTATTTTTTCGCTGCCGTATTTACAGAGGACGCAACTAAGGATATATCCACACCCCAAAATAGCACTTGTATTAAGCTCTTTAGGAATGCCTTACTTGGAAAATGTAAATCCATCTTTAATTTTATTTTTAATATTTTAAAAAGTGATGAGTTTAAGAGAATTTTTCGGCTTATAGTATATTTGTCAACGCGTTTCGAACCAACAAGTGTGGTTCATCGTTAGGACAAGTTGAAGGACCAGACCATGGCTGTGTATTAAATAGGGCGAGCAGATCATCCAACGGCTAGGTTTGACCAAAAAATGCTATAAAACGGTTATATTAGGTCAGATTTAAATAAACGGCTAGATTTGATATTCAAATATTTAATTATATAATATTATTATGCTAAAATATTATTATAATACTTATCATATGTAATTTATGTGAAAAGATAATAATAGAATGAGGGA
>APFE030530645.1:14736-41309 GCA_000404065.3 Pinus taeda
TGGGGGATGGAGTAAGTATGGGATCATATGGCGAGGGGAAATGTATTGAACAACTTAATGACATTAGCTTCCAACATCAATTTTGTATCTAAAAAATTAATGGGAAAACACTAATATGGGGCAAGAAGTATTCAGCTACTACAGAATGGGCACCGTTATCAGGTTTGCAATTTTTGAAGTTCATTCCAGATCATCTAATATTTGCATTGAAAATATTGTTATTACAATCAATTGGTGAAGTTCATAATGGATGCAAACAAAACAAAGATATAAATTATTCTGATTTCCTAGAAGAAATAAAAAAATGTATTAGATATACATATGAGTACTTTGACATTGTTGATTCAGTTTGGTGGGAGTCATTTTTCAATAATCAAAGTGATATCATTTCAACAAGAACAAATGAAGATATACCTTTGAAAAATCCATTTATTTGGCCACAAAATGTGTCGAATGCACATGAGGAAATAAACATTGTTGAACAGCAACAATCTCAAGGTATCATTAATTCTTCACAGGTAGAGGAAAGAGAGATGTATATTGGTTCCAGAAGCTTTCGTGCATGAAATGAAGCCATGGAAGACCTTTACAGGGGTTTAGTACAGGATATTAAGGAGGGTTGCATGATCGCAGTGCTAGTAGATGGAGATCTCAACTATCCATTTTGGGTTGCTAAAGTTATAAAGGTCTTTACAGAAAATGAGGATGTTACAAGTGTTGAGGTACATTGGTATGCCACAAATACACACCCATTCAATGGTGTGTATAAGCCAGAGATGGTAGTTGACAAAAAAAATGGCGGAAAGAGAAAAAGAAACGGTACGAATATAAATCGTCGCCGCACAAACATATTGAAATTGGAGGATGTTGACATACTTGTTTATGACTTCAATTTAACAAAGAGGGGAACTCTTCGCTTCAAGATGATAGAGATTCTAAAAAGGTTGTTACCAGAAGGAACAATATTGAGATGGGAGTCTGCTAAAACCAGTCGTATATCTAGAAGAATTTTGAAACCTGAAATGTGGACTCAGATGGGGCACTAGTTGATGAAAGAGAAGAATATGGAACATCTTCATCCGCATCCAGTGACTCATCTGAAGATGTGAATTCTGATGGCATGCAAGCAAATATGAGTGATTTTGAATAATTGTTTAAGACACTTTATCTAACTGATGTATGCATCGTCTCTTCAAATAAATTTTTTGATTTCCATATGGTGTTAAATGAGAAGTTATGAGACACTTTTATGTTGTTAGATCATTTTACTAGCATTTTTTTTAAATTTTGAAGATTGACCTTAAAAAAATCATCGTTCCAGTATAATCACTTTTTCATTTTCAAGCTATATTTTGCGAAAATTTTGTTTTCACTGCCATTTTTAAAACATGTTCAAAATTAGCCCTAAAAAAAACCTTTGTTCCAGTATACACACTTTTCGTTTTTAGCACTGTTTTCGATGTTTTTTTGGCGTTTTTTGGCCAAAGTTCCCATTTTGAGTTTATAGTTCCCGTTTCAAAGTTTACATTGTTTAAGGACCAAGGAGAAAGGCTAGGGAATACATACACTTATGGTCATGCTTTTGTTTTCTTGGTTCATTCTGCCATAGACTGGTTAGTTATGACTTTACTCGATGCTCATCTACGACCTTTTGAATAAAATGGGCATTGTATATGTTCTGGGGTTCTGGTAGATGATACATTTTTTGAAGGTATTTGGCTTTGAACGACCCAATCTTCATTTGTATCCTCAAGGAAAGGAAGGTCTTGTCGGTGATATTCACATCATCAATTACCCATTTGACTAAGTATGTATATGGAATTATCTTAGCTCGAGTAGCTATCCGATCGAGATGAGATTGGGTGGCATCTGCCCAAGTGGTTTTGACACGTCAATGTAGTATCATCCATTGTAGCTTGTCTAACAACTACCTTGGGTTCCTCTTCCTTGAATAATTTGTATATAACTTCCCAAGAACAACTTCTAGCATCAGTAGTACATGTAGTATCTGATAATAAGGGAGGAATTCCAGTTACTTCTATAGTAGTTGGAGCCTATTATTGCAGAACCACATTCTTCTTATTCTTCTTTAGAGCTCTCAACATTTCACCTGAGCTCTATTTCTCGAGACTAGCCTATGATAGAGAAAATATGGTAAGAATAAGGAGCAACAATTAGAGTTTGAGACTTATGGTGAGAATAGTTAAATAGTGTAAAAACATGCATTTAACACAAAAATCTCGAAATGCTCAATGAAATCAACTGAATCATTTACATAATCGAGGTTCATTAATACCATTATAACTTATAATAAATGAAGAAACATGGGTTTCACATCTTTCGGATAGGTCAACATCCTATTGGACTATATTGCATCGTCAGTTTTTTTTATATGATCATTGATAGCTTTGCGAAGTGAGCCTTTTGTGATATGCGATTTCCCATATTCACTAAGAGCTATGGTGGAGAACTTATTGCATGTTTTATCGTTATCGGTGTTTCTTGAGGGAAGACTATTTTAAATCTTTGTGATGTGATGCAATAACCATATGTGTGATAGAGTTCTATGATATCAGGAAAATATTTATTAGAGTTTTGAGTTTATAATAACTTGGGGAGATGTGATATTTCCCTTTGCATTATTACGTGGCTTAACGATGGGACCTAAAATATTATTCATATGTGAGGGGGTTGTTTCTTCACTTAAAATTAATTAAGAGTTTTATCGCAATCGGTTAGGTTGAATTTTCTTGCATCGCGCTTTGACTTAGCATGATACATTTCTCACTTATGATTAGCGATATGCGAAATAATTGAGACCTGTTCAACTTTAAGCCATTTTTTTAATATTAATGGAGTTAAGACCTAGGGTCAGGATGGTTCTTTATTTTAATTTTTTGAGTGTATTCTTATCCATTTTATTAAAAAGACTCCACATTTAAAATTTAAAAGGGTCCCCATTATTCAATGAAATTACTTATATTAATAATAATGCGGGGTTGTTGAGTGACACAACAATTGGTGATTCACTAGAAGAACTAGTTATCTCTATGAAAAATGATGAAGTTTAAACCTAATCAAAAACAAAAAATGATTAGGAATGAAAAACAATCTTGAAATATTAGGTAAATAAGATTTCTCTGAATAAAAAACTCATTTCATTGTAACTTTCTAGCAACCTTTCATAGATGAAAATCTTCGCTATTCGTATTAGTTATTAATTAGTTATAAAGAAAAATTAGGTGGTTATTGAAGCTTTACTTTTAAGATGAACTTGCTTTGTCATAGGTAGAGCCAATGTTGCTAGCAAGAATCCATAGCCTTGATGGGGTTACCTTTTAATCGATAATGAACCAGGATCCCATCCAATTTAGTTGTAATCCTTAGAGGCAACATTTTCTTTTTCTTTTAAAAGTCACTGTCCTAGTTTGGTAGCCAAAAGATGATAATGCCATTCATGGGTTGAATTAGGATTTAATAATATATCTCGTGATGAGACTCCTTATCTTATAATTAAATAATCATAAGCCATTATTCTGGTTTGATGGCTAGTTGTGGTAATTTCAAACCATTATTTCCCCATGATCATGGTAAGTAGGCTCATGATGAGACCTATTATCTTTTAAATTTATTATATTTTTGAATTACACTCTGACAAATATATGACAATTAGATAGGGAGGTTCATTCACTCCTTAAGAGTATCGAATGACAATTTGTAGTTTTAAGACGCTAAAGCTCCAAATAGTCTTTACATTTTAAAAGAAACCCTTTCTTGACTGATAACTAGATTGAAGACTTTTATAAGTGTTTTAGGTCGATAAAGGCTTCAATTTTAATGGAAAAAGATTTCAGAGTTTTATAATAATTACCCAACTTCTTCAAATTCGTAATTATTTCCTCAAAATATTATGCTTTGAGAAGTCAAAAATCATAGGATGATTAGAGATAAATGAGGAAAATCCATATGTATGTTACTTAACTTTATTTTTTCTATAAACACTAGAATACCTAAATGGATATTTACATATTTTACATTAGAATTGATGTTCCTTCAAGAAAATAATTTTTTGATAATCAACCCATTAACAAGAAGAGAATCCATCATTCCTTGTGAATCTTGCAAAATAAAAGTTGATGGGTCTAATTTCTCAACAATTTGGAATGGTCCAAGCCACAATTTTTTAAATTTAGAATGTTTTCCTTTTTCTTCATGTGTTTTGTCCCACTTCAAGACCAAGTCTCCTATTTGAAATTTTTTCTTATATATTGAGATTGTATCAAAGGAATATTTTACTAGTTGTTGATGATGAGTGCCAAGTGTTTGTTTGGCCTTTTCCCTTTCTTCTTCTAATTTAAGGATTTGTGATATTCTTAGTTGCAGAGAAGAAGTAGGTTTTTCTTCGATAAATTGTACCAAAGTTGATGAGGGTAGAACTATATTAGGGGGGAGAATTTCCTCCTTCCCATATACTAGATTAAAATGAGAAGTACCAATACAGGTCTTCATGGTTATATTATCAACCAAAAGAGCAAAAATCAAAGATTTGTGCCAATTC
Source organism: Pinus taeda (assembly GCA_000404065.3). Taxonomy (NCBI): domain Eukaryota; kingdom Viridiplantae; phylum Streptophyta; class Pinopsida; order Pinales; family Pinaceae; genus Pinus; species Pinus taeda. Next base: position 19,295 of record APFE030530645.1, read on the forward strand.
TTTTGGCTTTAATCAACAATTCGCCTAATAATCTTAGTGAGGTTTTTATTAGTTGATTCTACTAGGCCATTTACCTAAGGATAATAATTAGTAAAATATTTGAGTTTAAATCCTCATTTTAAAGAAAACTCAGTCATATCGTTTCCTGGAAAATAAGATGTATTATCAAAAATGGGTGCATTGGGTAGACCAAACCTAGTGATAATGTATTGATCAATGAATTTAGTTATATTATTAGAATTGACCACTTTAATTGGTATTTATTCAACTCATTTTGTGAAATAATATATAGCAGTAAGGATAAACTTATGTTTCTTAGAAGAATGAGGAACAATTTCATCAATTATATCCAATACCCATTGTTCAAAGGGTTGTTCAATGTTGATGGGTTGTAGAGGTAAGGTTGATTTTCTCTGTCTTCATGTAGTAGTTTGGAAAAATTTTCACTTTTTGTCATAGACATGTATATCCTTAGAAAGAGTTGGCCAGTAATATCCAACATGCAGGATTTTATGAGCGGTTGTATCTCCTCCAAAGTGTCCACCAGTTGGTCCATCATGTAGTTCCTACAAAACCCTTTCTGCTTCAAATTTTTCTAAGCATGTTAATAAAACAGAATCATAGTTTTTTTGAAATAACACATCATAAATGAGTTCATATTGATTGGCTTTCAACATTAAAGCCCATTTAATCTTGTAATTGAGTTCGGGTGGAGCATATCCATCCTTTAAATAAAAAATGAGATCAGTGTATTAAGATCCAGTATTAATAAGGCATACCTCAAATATCTTAACAATGTTACATGAATCCTCATTAGTTGTCATGTTAGAATCTCCTGTAAGTAGTCTGCAAAAACCTTGACCTCTTACAATTTTAGCAGGTTTTACTTCTGTGTCATATTCTTGCAAAGAAGTTACCCAACTTTCTCTCTTTTCACCCAATTCCTTCTAAAAAAGCAATTGTCTCATTGTTAAGAATGGGACTATTACTTGGGTAAGATTTTTAAGGAGAAAGGGCCTAAAATGTTTAAGAGACTTAAGGAAAGTGAAATCTTGTTTCTCCACTTCTGAATAATTGAGTTTTTCACCTTGTAGGTTTGAGCTAAAAAGGATATTCGTGCTTCTATTTTTTATCATTGATTTTTGTTAGAACTACAACATAGGATGTCTCAGAAGAAAATGTATATAAAATGAATTGATCATAGAAGTTGGGAGTAACTAAAGAGGGAGCATCTATTATAGCTTGTTTGATTCTCTCAAATGATACGTGTTTGTTATGTACTCATTTAAAAACTGAATTTTTCTTGATCATAACTTGCAAAGGTAAAACAACTTGGGAAAAATCTGAAACAAATATTTTCACAAAATTAATCCGTTCTAAGAAAGATTTCATTGACTTATTATTGTGAGGAAAAGGAATATCAAAAATTTCCTTTACCCTATCAGGATATATACAAATCACTTCCTTGAACACAATAAACCCTAGAAGTTATCCTTCACTAAGCGCAAAGTGTGACTTCTTAGGGTTTAATGAAATCCTATACTTAAGACACCTTTCAAGAATCTATTTTAAATTAGAGTAATGGATATCCCTTTTCTTGGAATAGCTAGTAATATCATCCACATAAACAACCAAAAGTTTTCCTATCATACCCCTAAATGCAATGTCCATGGCTCGTTGGAAGGTTGCTCCTGCATTTATTAATCCAAAAGGCATATTTTTTAAAGCATAAGTTCCCCATTTAGTCCTTAAAGTAGTTTTGAACCTGTCATTTTCATGCACAAGGATTTGGTTATACCTCGAGAATTCATATAGGAAGGTCATTAGTTCAGAACCTGCTATTGACTACAAAATTTGTTCCATGGGTGGATGTGGAAAATTGCCTTCCTTATAGGTTTTATTTAGATTTCTAAATTTGATACAAATGCGAATAATGCCATTATTTTTCCTAAAATGTACAAGATTTGAAACTCGTGTAAATTGCATAACTGGAAAAATAATGTTGACCGTAAGGAGTTTGTTCAGTTCGCTTTTGATTTGATTTTCAAGATAGGTATGAATTTTCCTTAGCTTTTTCTGAATAGGTTTATCATCAAGTACCATTGGGATAGTTCTCTGGATTATAGAGGAATCATAAGTTTTCAAATCAGCGTAATTCCAAGAAAAGAAATTGTATTTCTTTAATAGATTAATAAAGGCCAATGTTTCGTCTAATGAAATCCCTAGGCCTAAATTAACATTTTTAGGTTCCAAATCAGATCCAAGGTTAATCAATTCAAACTTCAAAGTTGAACTTTGAAGTTTGTAGTTAGTGACCTTCTTAAATCTATCCTTAAAGCCATATAAGTCTTTGAGCTTGAATACAGACTTTGGTAAGCAATTTTCCTCAAATTGTTTCATCTATTTGGTGTGCTCATCTTCATCAATTATTTGATTAGTATATGACGCTTATGATGTTAAGAAACTTACAATATCTTCGTCATTGTTGAACACACTCAAATTAGTGAAATTGTCAGGAATTGAGGGGTGAAAATTAATTCCATGGAAATTATATTTGGACTATAGTATTCTGATGGGATTAGTGTGGATGCGACATTAGCTAGCAGATCAACACTAGAATTTTGAAGTCTTAGGATAGGAGAGAAATGAGAAGTAAGAGTTTTAATGAGTGTTAATGTTTCAAGTGGCTTGAGATGCAATGGACAATGTTTCTCACATGTTTAATTACAATTTTAGAGTCTCCAAACACTTGAATATATTTGGCATTAAGGCTTATCTCTTTATACAAACCCTGAACTAGAGCTTCGTATCTAGTGATATTATTAGTGCATTCAAACTCTAATCTACATGCTATCATTGTTTTATCTCCTTCAGGATTTATTAAAAAACATCCTACTTCCGCACCATCATTGGATCGAGAACCATCAAAATATAAATTCCAAAATAAAGATTTAGCTACTGGTTTATCTAAAATATTTACACATCTAGATGAGTTTGTCTATGAAAATTTTGCAACTTGTGAAGTGACAAAATCTATTTCAAAAGGATATTTTTGTGCATTGAAATTACCCAAAAATGCATCTAAATAGTAGTTCCCAAGAATATTATTAGAAAAGACCACCAATTTATTTTCTTCATCTAAGTCTGTTACTGAATATTTCATGTTCTTTTCTCTGTCAATGAAAAGTTGATTAGGCTCTCCATTATAAGGAAGCCACATTTGAGACCATTCAGTAGAGAAATAACCATGTAACTTCTCTAACCAATCTCTTCTTAGAATTAAACCATAAAATTCAAGAATATCAGCAACAAGTACATCAATGAGTTGACAAACTTTAGCATTAGAAGAAAGTCTAATAAGAACTGAATTTATTTCTACTAATACTTTGACTTTGGTTCTATCAAGTTGAACAATATGTACAACAGACTTTTTGGGGAGGGATATTCAGTTTAAGACAAAATGAATAAGGTAGTACATTTGAAGAAATGAATAAGGTAGTACATTTGAAGATGTCCCTGGATCTACTAAGAAATTATGCACATTCTTTTTGAAGATCTCAAAGGTTAGAAGTAGGGGTATGAGAGTTTGAAATATCTCCAATTAGGATGGCATTGGTGGGATCAATAATATTTGAAGGATCGGTAGGGGGTTTTCCTATTCCTTTAGACACTTTAGAAGTAACAACAATTAGCAAAGGGGATGCAAGGACTACATTTAATTCTTTAAGTAAATATTTATGTTGTTGATTTAGTTTAGCCACTTCATAGAAGAAAATATTTGCCTTGACCTTCTTCATATCCTCAACTATATTATACTCTATGGAGTCAAAGAAAACCAAATTTTTATATGTGGATGGAGAATTTGAAGAAGATGGGATTGAAATGGAAGGGGTAATGGGAGATTTTTGGGTGGAAATTTGCCTTTGGTATTAGGTGTAGAAGGTTTCTATTTTTGGGTTGACTGTGATGAATATAACCTTACTCTATGTACTAACTAGCAAACCCTTACATTGACTTTCATCATTCGAATTTGGAATAATAAAATCCCATAATCCCTAAAGTTCGATTGTTTCTTCTTCTAATGATTCATCACCAAATAATGTTATTTATTCCTCATCCTCCTCTTGATCGGATTCAGAATTTGATATAACATTAGGAGGTTGAGGGTTTGATATCTAAGGTCTCCTAAAATATCGGAAAGGTTTTTTGGAAGACTCAGCTACCTGTTTTTTTATATCTACCATGTCATTTGACATAGACTTAAGGACCTTTTGTAATCCTTCAAGACCAAAAGGATCTCTAGGATTTTTCTTCTTTGGTTCCTCTTTGAAGGTAACTTTATTAGTTTTTCTTTCTTCTTGAGCAGTTTTTTTTAAGGCAAGAATCCTTTTTTCTACAGCTATTAACTCTTTCATGTTATCAACTAAAGTGGCTTTATTATCTCTATTTTAAAAAATTGTGATATTAGAAGGAAGAACATAAATATACAACTCAATTTGAACATCAAAACCAAATTTAAAGGTATCTGGAATTTTATTTAACAATTTATTAAACCTAGAATTGAAATCTATTATTTTCTCATTGGGATCGGCTTTAAGATTGGATAGATCATTGATTAGAGTAGCAGTTGTGCGATAGTCTCCAAATAACTAGTGATAGATACTGGTGGTAATGAGAAGTACCATGAACCTGCAGATTCTTCAAGGGTATATGGAAATAATCTTACTACAAAGTCTTCTTCTACTACTCCATTAAGAGTAATGGCCAACATAAAATTATGGAGATGTTCTTCAGCGAGGAGACCATCGTTGGGGTTAAACTTTGGTATCCATCTTTCAGGATGCTTAGGTAGAGGATGGAGAGGAGTTTCCCTTTTAATAGCTCTAGGACTAGTACATGGTCTAGTTGATGGTGGGTTTTGTTTCCTACCTCGCATTATGAGAACTTGAATAGAAATATTTATAATAGTAGAAGAAATTGATTGTGTGGAAGAAGAAGTAGCACCTGAGCTAGTATTGGTTGAATCAACACCAATTGATTGCAAAGGAAAAGAATGAAAGTGAGGATTAAGCAGAGGAGAGAAAAATAGTGATGAAGTTTGAAATGAGGGTGTTTGAGATGGAGTAGATGATAAAATCTCACTAGTGGATGATTGAGATTCATATTTTTTCGTCTTTCTTTGTGGGGAAGGAAAAGTAAACTCAAATGGAGTAACCCCAAGTTTCTCACTTTTGGAATGAGTCAAAATGCGAGTAGATTGAAAAGATGAGGAAACACTACTTTCAGAAAACTCAGATTGTTGTGGCTTTTCTTCGGAAATAGAAATTCCTTCTAATTTCTGAATTAAATTTTGAACTTTGGGTATCTCCTAAGAACGAGGTTGATCGGATGACTTGAGTAGTGCGCTAGGATACTTTGTGGTTGTTTTCACAACTTTTTGTCAAGGAGTGGGTGATTTGGAATGATCTTTGGAAGTTGGGGGAGATCTCAAGGTGGAGTGACTCTTTAGATGGCCCTTTGATGTAGGATCAAACCTTTTTTCCATTCATAGTCGAAGCCCTGCTTCTAGCACCAAAAACATTGAAGGTCTAGAATGTCACTACCTCAACATCAGGGATAATCACCCAGTCAACAACTTGAGAACCGTTATGTATCCGTTTGGAATAGTGGCTCCAAATGCAGATGAAGAGACCATTTTCCCTTTACATGTATATGATGGGATTTGGGGTGTAATCATGAGTAAAATGGATGTGGTGGATAGAGACGAAAGTAATATATATATATATATATATATATATATATATATATATATATATATATATATATATGTATATGTATATGTATATGTATATGTATATGTATATGTATATGTATATGTATATGTAATGTATATGTATATGTATATGTATATGTATATGTATATGTATATGTAATGTATATGTATATGTATATGTATATGTATATGTATATGTATATGTATGTATGTATGTATGTATGTATGTATGTATGTATGTATGTATGTATGTCAATGTGTGTGTGTGTGTGTGTGTTTCTCGATATTAAACTTATCCTTATCATGTGATTTAAAAACTCTTTAATATGATAAACAATATAGATCATATAGAATTTCAAGAAATAAATACAAGAAAGATAATTTATTTGATTAAATAGTTAATCAAATTAATTGTTTTAAAACATATCGCATATAATATTTCTTTGTTTCTAAAATCCATTCAAGAATAATGACTTCATACTCTTCAATATTGAATACGTATTCAACAATACATAAGATCATACACAACAAAACAATAAAGAAGATGTGTGACTATCATCAAATATAAACACAATGATGAAATAAGGATAATAGTACCCGATAGATCAATGCTTTGCTCATGGAAAGAAAATCATCTTGGTTCCTCCTTCCTATTAAGATACTTGAAAGATACAATAGTGTGAGTCTCTTAAGTTTCCTTACAACAATTTAGAACCCTTTTCTAAATACATGAAAGGGGTATTTATAAATAAAAATATGGATTAAAAAAATAGTGAATACTTAAAATGCTAAGGCGATTCAAACAACCATCCTTAACATAAAACTAAAAGACAAAAATAAATTTTGTTTGAACAAATAATCCAAAATGAGAAGCCTATTGTGCTTTCATTCGCTGCCTAATTTCATAAATATCCATTATGGGCTTTAATTCTAGAGGATGAGCTAGGTTTAACTACATCTGACCCACATAAATTACATCGAAGAGTGTTGGAAGCATATGGATAGTAATATTTGTCAAACACTGTAACATAAGCCATTGGCTATGTGGTTTAATTAAGTGTTTCCAATAGTGTTCAAATTTTCACTTAGATAACTTGTTTATGTTATTTGCCTTCGTCCTGGACCAATCCTGCTAATGCTTCATTAGTATCTTAACATCAGGAAATGTATCTATAGGTCATTCCTGAATCAAGTTTTCATTGAAAAGATTCTCGCGAATGTTCTCCATGATATTATTTGTGACATCCCTTGCACTAAAGATGGCTACCTATGCTTGTTTCATTCTCATATCCCAATCCCAAAAAATGATTTCCAATTGTGTGTCTTGAATCCTTGGTGAATTGGATGCCATGCCTTCTACACTATCCTGCCAGGTAATATAGTTAGAGATATTTTCTTCTATTTCATCAAAGTATGGCCACAGGTCGAAAAACTAATTCATTAGTGAATCATTTGTCTTACATATATCATTGAATGTTGTCAGCTTTTGTCAAAATGAAACCTATTGTTGAGTGAGGAGAGCGTTGAGTTCTGTTGCTTCCTTCTTGAATTCTTCAAGATTAGGATTATGTTTAAGTTGATAAATCCTAAGATAAAGTTGTTGTAGTTGTTCATCCTTGCTTTTGATGTCTACTTCTGTAATTGTGTCATTTGTACCTACCATTCTTCACCAACACTTTGTCTTGCATTTGATAATGCTTGTTCTAATTGCAAGATTTTATCATCCTTTTCCCTAAGGAGAAGTTGTACTTCTGAGGCTTTATCAGCAATAGTTGTGGCATATGCCCTTGCCATTTGAGATAGTCTTGTGAGATTATTGTTAGGGTCAATTTGAGAATCTTTCCATAAAACATCCAAAGGTATATTTCCAAGAATTAAGGCTTGATATTGCTCTGTCATCTTCCTCTTCTTTTGCCTTGTCATGACACATTTGTGTTTTCAGTTGTAGAATACATCCAAAGGAGGTATTTCTTTAGTATTGAGTACAAATTCAGATGTGGGGTGTGTCAGGATGACTTTCAAGTCTTCGGTGTTTAATTCCTTGTCATAAGATCCAATAGTGAGTGGAATCTTCTTAATAACCTCAGGAGTTTTAAGGATTTCTATAAGATTTGTGGTTTGAGTTTCCTATGAGGCTGTATTGACAATATTGTCAAAATGTTCTTGTTATCACTCTAGGAAACTCTCCTAGGTTGCAACTCGGAGATGCCTGGTAACATATAATCTTCAATTTTGTTCTCGAAACTATTCGAATGGATGAAGGTTTGGATCAAGCCAGATAACTATTTAAACTCTGTTTTTACTCAAGACATGCATGAACACCCTTAGCTTTATAAGGCTTTAGACCACTAATGCTCAATAGTTTGTAGATTTAATGAATAGATGGAGAATACCAACTATACCAGCAGATGCATATATAAACACATATGAATGGCTAGCTACAAGAAGTAAAAGATGCTTGCAAATCTAATTTATCAACGCAGAGATAATATGACAGTTATCTAGCATTAGACACAGAAGGAACATGAACAGCCTATTCAAGTACAAGCTTAGAATAGAAGAGAAAATGGACATTGAACATATAACAACAAAAGAAGGTTATATTTCTAGAATGAAGATGAGAAGCTTGAGTAGCAAAGTATCAATAGTCTCTAGAAGTTGAACCCTTCATACATTTGGCTTTCAACCTTTTATAGCCCTTTTACAATGCTCCTCTTGAGCCTTTTGAGGCTCGAGAGGTCTTAATCTATCCCTCTGTCTCTTTAACTGTTTGATGCCCTCACTAGGGAAGAATGGCTCAGAGATTTCTTCTTTTGACAGAAGAGTAACAACACACTGGTAGTTCACTCCACTGTCTGGGAGCTCTCTCGTGCCACAGATTCCCTTGATCATTCTACTTGTTTGGCTGTTTTTTGTTGTCTATGCTCCATGATCATTTGTCAGTTTTGGATGAGTTGTGTTGTCGCCTTTCCCCTTCCAGCCTTTTGTCTCACGGTTTTGGTCTCTCGGCCTCTATTTTGTGATGGAATGGGTCTTTAGGCCTCTGTTTTCCTTTTAAATGTTTATAATGACTATTTTCCTATTTTTACACAAAAAACGTTGCTCACAACAAAATCCCACTCATCTATGTTCTTCCATACTTCAAAAGTCCTTAAAACTGGGCTATTCTCCCATCGGGTCCACCCTCTGGGTTGCTATCACAAGTCGCACATGGCCTATCCTTATCTTCCCATTGTATTTTGAAATACTTAAAAGGCAGGGGAAATACATTAAAAAATGGCTCCCTCTGGACTTCAAATATTGTATATTTCCCTTTCTGAACCCTTTTAGGTCCGAGTCTTGTCGCATATCACAAGTCCAAGGTTCTCTTGGTATTTTGTTAAATAATGAAATACACAAAAAATGCATTGAAAAAGGATTTCTCGCGGATCTCAAATATTATGAAACTTTATTCAAAACTCCATCGGGTCCGGCTCATCGGGTCGCACATATACCTGTGCATAGGCCTCACCCCATGGTACTATTCTGCTACGATACAGCGATGTGATCAAATATCTCATATTGCTTGTGCCCCGAGCCCATAGTTAGCACTCTTTGTTTTTCCTGATAGCGATCCTGTGGCGCGATGTGGGTTGTTGATCTGCACACTTGATCGACGGTCCACATTGCATTATTGATTGCAATCGCAAGTCCACTTGGTCCATGCTTACTTCGCTGGCCTGCCCCCGCCGATTGCGACCCACTGATCCAATCATCAGAGATTGTTGATCGGGGGTGTCTTGTGCCCAATCTTAAGTCTTCATCTATGTAGCACTGATTGCGATTTGCTGCTTAGATCTGGGTTGTTGATCAACCAAATCTAACAGCTACTATGTGTTTCTATGTTCAAGCCTGCAATACGTGGTTTTTCATTGTTTTTTGAGTGTTTTAGCCTCCCGATAGTGCTTTTCCGCCCTTCCAAGGGCTCTTGGCATGTGATTGTTTCGATATTTGGATGATCTTAAACAAATTTTGAAGACTTTGGGAGTGCTTTAGATCCATTTTTGGGCCAAATTCCAACAAGGTTAATACTGGCTCCTTTTGGGGATGAAATCCTCCCTGTGAGGTTTCAAGAATCACAGAACAATGCCTTTCCTGTAAAAAAAAAGATCAAATCTTCCTCCTAGTGTTCCATTAGGCATGAAGTCTATTCTGTAATGAAATAAAAACTGGAAAAAACATATTTACAATACTAAGGTTTTAAAGCCTTAAATGAAACATAGTTTTAAGAACCTCCCATTGACTGGGCTAACAAAAACATCTTCTCCTTCCAGACTGTGCAGAATAAAGGTATTGTTCTACTAAATTTGAGCGATGAAAAATGGACCTATCCATAAGGAGTCAAACTTACCATGATTACCTTTCTTTTCCTTAAATGCATCCCATTTAAGAACCCAGTCACCAACTTGGAAATTATCCACTTTTGCCTTCCTGTCAAAGGTTTCTTTGATTTTCTTATGATGAGCTTTTGACTTCTCAACTAGCTGCTCTTTGATCTACTGTATTTCTACCAGGTTACTTATTCTCATTGCCATGTCATTTTCTTCAATGGCTTCATTTTCTTGGTAAATGTTCATTCCAGTGAATTCATCAAATACTTGTAGAAGCCTATTAATTTCATCATCAGCTTCAAATACTTTCCAGTATTTGACATTGTCAGGCAGAGATGGTCTATATTTCACCTCATCTCTGTATGATTTCAGCCTTGGATGCTTTGCTTGGAAAGTTTTGTTGACCTACAAAGTTAATATGAAAGATAAATGAATGCGTTCCTGTGTGGGGGTCATAAGGACTACACTTGCCCCTGTAGCTTCATTAAAGCAAGCTCCATCAAAGAATATGTCCCAAAATTGTGGGCCTTCTTCCTCTATGATCTGGCAAGTTGGTTTCTTAAGCTGCATGGAGGCCAACTGAGATTCTTCAATTTGAAGAAAACAAGCTCCATAATCAATGTTGACAACATAGATGGGATTAGTGGGATTCCTTTCATCGCTAATAATATAAGCCAACTGATCCTCTCTGTACAATCTCCTATTTTCACCTCCAAAAATTGGGACAGTAGCATAGGACAGATCATTTTGCAATGTTCCATCTAATCTCTTAATCCAGCCTCTGGAAAGCAACATGCCAAACTTGTGGGGTACATCTGCTACCACAATATCCATCATCATGTTCTTCATGGGTAGTTGATACAAAGTGATGGCTAGGTCTTTGATTAGTCCCGGACATTTCACTCTTCTAGAGTCAAAAGAAAATAGGTCATGATAAGGCTTGGTAATGTCAAGGCCCAATTTATCCATGACAACCTTGGGCATTAGATTATGGTTGGCTCTAGTGTCTAGAAGGAAATTATGAAGGATTTTATCATGAATAGTCAGAGAGACATAGAATGATGAGGAGTTGTCCTCACAATTTTCAATCATTGGGCTGAGAATAACAGCTGGTTTGTCATCTTGTAGATTTACATAGTCGGTGGAGGCTTGGATGGATTTAGGCTCAAGGGCCTCAAGTATGGATCTTTTGAAGGATTCATTCTTCATTAGTTCAATCAGAGGTATAGGTATTTTTAGCTTCTCAGTTTCTGATTCAAAACTGAAAGGAGAAGGGGACTTGTAAAGGCCTCTTACCTCTATTGTTGGAGCTTTGAGGATGATGGGATCAACTTCCAGTTGCTTTTGCTTATTATCTTGTTGTACTAGAGGGACAAGAGATCTTTGAATATGGGTTTCCTTGGCATTATTCACCTTCAACCTCAGATTATATCTATGTTGATCTTCAGTTTGTAGAACAGTTTCACCATCCCACTCTTAGTTGATCTGGTCATTGAATAATGACTTTTCATAGGTAGCTAAGGTCAAAAAAGGGGCACTCCCTATGTCTTAAAAACAATGGATCACATCATCTTCTTCAAACGTCTCTTCCTCCATGACTACATTCTGAAAAGGGGTCTTTAGCCTTTGGTATTCATGGGCATCTTTTCTTCTTTGCAGAATCTGCAACTGCTCATCGGTTCTTCTATATGGATTTGGATTTGTAGGAACAAAGGTATTAGGAACCCTTCCTTTCTCGAGGTGCTGCTCAACCTTTAATTTGGATATCTCAGAGGCTAATGACTTTATCATCTTGATCATTTTATCTATCTTGGGATCTGAAGATGATGAAGATTCGCCTCTTTGTCTCCTTCTATCAACACTTCCCTTGAGGTTCTTTGCAGCCATGATGTTTGATTCTACTTCCAAGGTTGCATCCTGCATATCAGCCAAGGTAGCACATTGTCTCTCCCTCAATAGTATACAGAAGTCAGAGTCAAAAGCACTAGCATAGGTGAGTTTACTAGAGGTAATGGTGGGTTTTACCTCAGCTGGTATCTTTTTGTACATGCAGTTAAACCTCTTATTAAAATCTAACAGAAACGCACCATTTTCCCTCTTTAAGTTCCCAAACTCAATGTGGTAGTAGAGGAGATCCTTCTTATCCCCCGAATGCTTTAGGAATGCATCATCTAAAGCCTCAATATCTACTATAGATCTTGGGGTTAGTTCTCTGAACCATTTTCTAGCTGCTCCATCTAGGCTTTGGACAAAGACTCTCATCCAGACATCATCTTCACTAGTGTCTAGGTTATCAGCATAGCTATAGAATGACTCAAGATGTTCTTCAGCTATCACACCTTTAGTCCTAGTGAAATTAGGCCTATATTTATGATATTCTCCAGTAGGCATGGAATTCAAAGGAGTGGGCAGTACTAGAGGTCCATACCTAGCAGCTATGATTCGTTCCATTTTGGAGGGTGCTTGTGGACCTACCATAGTTGTGGTGGTTATAAGAGTACTGGCAGTCTGAATCATAGAGGGCTGAGGAGTGATTTTTTCTTCGCTGGTAGTATTAGAAGCTATACTCTCAACATGTATTTGTTCTATTACAGGCCTTTATTGAAGAGATATAGAATATTGTTTAGGTTTACCTAAACCTAATGCTCCTTTCTGCAATGCCTTTCTTTCTTTGATGATTTTTTCAGGGTCAGGTACTGGGTCAGCTTGTTACTTCTGAGGATTTCTCTAAGTATGCCTCACAAACTGAGCCATAACTATGAAATGGAGTTGCCAAGAGGTTTAGCCTCCAGTAGAGTCGCCAGATAGATGATTACAACCAAAAAAGTGCCTAGACTTTGTCTATCATCAAAGTTGGATCTATGTTGTCTCCCAGGGAAGCTGAGCTTCAGTCTCCTCTCCCCAGCAACGACGCCAATTATGTTATCACTCTTGTAAACTGTCCTAGGTTGCAGCTCGGAGATGCCCGGTAACATATAATCTTCAATATTGTTCTCGGAACAATTGGAATGGATGAAGGTTTGGATCAAGCCAAATAACCATTTCAACTCTATTTTTACTCAAGACATGCATGAACACCCTGAAATTTACAAGGCTTTAGACCACTAATGCTCAATAGTTTGTAGATTTAATGACTAGATGGAGAATACCGACTATACTAGCAGATTCATATATAAACACATATGAATGGCCAACTACAGGAAGTAAAAGAAGCTTGCAAATTTAATTTATCAATGCAGAGATAAGATGACAGTTATCTGGCATTAGACATAGAATAAAAATGAACAAATTGTTCAAGTGCAAGCTTAGAATAGAAGAGAAAATGGACATTTAACATATAACAACAAAATAAGCATATATTGCTAGAATGAAGATGAGAAGCTTGAGTAGCATAGTATCAATAGTCTCCAGAAGTTGAACCCTTCATACATTTAGCTTTCAACCTTTTATAGGCATTTTACAATGCTCCTCTCAAGCATTCTAAGGTTTGAAAGGTCGCAATCTATCCCTCTGTCTCTTTAAGCATGGTTCAAAGGTTTCTTCTTCTGATAGAAGAGTAAGAGCATTCTAGTAGTTCGCTACACTGTCTAGGAGCTCTCTCGTGCCAGAGATGCCCCATGATCGTTCTGTTTGTTTGGGTGTTGCACTTTCTATGCTCCATGATCATTTATCTGTTTTGGATGAGTTGCACCATCACCTTTCCTCTTCCAGCCTTCTGTCTCACAGTTTTGGTTGCTCGACCTCTATTTTGTGATGGAATGGGTCTTCGGGCCTCTGTTTTCCTTTTAAATGTTTATAGTGACTATTTTCCTGTTTTTACATAGAAAATGTTGCACACAGCAAAATCCCACCCAACTTTCTTCTTCCGAACTTCAAAAGTCCTTAAAACTGGGCTATTCTCCCATTGGCTCTGTCCTCTGGGTCGCTATTGCAAGTCACACACAACCTATCCCTGTGTTCCCCTTGTATTTTGAAATACTTAAAAAACATGGGAAATACATTAAAAAATGGCTCCATCCAGACTTCAAATATAGTATATTTCCCTTTCTGAACCCTTTCAGGTCCGGGTCTTGTCACATATCGCAAGTCCAAGGTTCCCTTTGTATTTCGTTAAATAATGAAATACATGAAAAATGCATTGAAAAAGGATTTCCCGCAAACCTCAAATATTATGAAATTTTATTTAGAACTCCATCGAGTCCGGCTCCTCGGGTCACACGTATACCTGTGCATAGGCCCCACCCCATGGTGTTATTCTGCTGCAATACAACAATGTGATCTAATCACAATCGCATATTGCTCATGCCCTAGGCCCATGATTAGTGCTCTTTTTTTTTCCTGATAGCGATCCTGCGATGCGATGTGGGCCATCGATCTACACACTTAATCGACAATCCACATTGCATCCCTGATCACAATCGTAAGTCCACTCGGTCTGTGCTTACTCCGCTAGCTTGCCCCTGCCGATTGCAATCCGCTGATCTGATCATCGGAGATCGTTGATCGGGGGTGTCTTGCTCCCAATCTTAAGTCCTCTGTGTAGCACTGATTGCGATTTGCTACTTTTATCTGGGCCATTGATCAGCCAATCTAACAGTTGTTGTGCGTTGCTATGTTTAAGCCTGCAATAAATGGTTTTTCACTATTTTTTGATTGTTTTATTCTCTGGATAGTGCTTTTCTGCCCTTCCGAGGGCTCTTGGCATGTGATTGTTTCAATATTTGGATGATCTTAAGCAAATTTTGAAGACTTTGGGAGTGCTTTGGATCCATTTTTGAGCCAAATTCCAACAAGGTTAACAATTCCCATACTTTATCCAAATCGCTGGTAGACAGTGATTTATTGGTCTTTCCTATTGATGATGTATTTTTAGTGTTTCCCTTCTTGACTTTTGTTTCCTTTAAGACTTGAGTTGTAACCAATGCTTGATGTGGATCTAGATGCAAAATACTTAGTATGTCGAGGGGGATATTTTCCAACCTGTTTTTCTTGTATTCTTTGAATTTTTCCAGATCTACTAGGCTTAGACGAGCTTCAGCTAATCTCTCTACTTGTTGATAGTTTGAGGTTGTCTTAAAAATATTATCGAAATCATCTAGTTCATGCTAGAATTGTCTCACTTTGACCTGTGTTGTGACTCTTTGCACTTTCTTGACTGGGTTCTATTTCCTGGGTCAGATAGTTGGAAATTTCATGCATAGAATTTTCTCTGTTTCAAGCGTTGCATGCCTGAAATTATCCAGAGTAAAAACTCCACAGTGAATAGGAAAAGGTGGCCAAAGATATTTCTTAGCTTCCTTAAGAGATTTGGTCAATCCATTGCCCACAGTCTAATATGCTACTTCTCTAGCCAAAATTTTGTTTGGTACATAGAGAGGGAGGACAAGTGGGGCAGCTAAGCATCCATAGATCCTGACATAAGTGAAGCATTCTTCCCCAAACCATTTTCCTATGGTCGTGAGGTTATCTAGAGCTTCCCTATAAAATCTAGGAGTTTTTTCATCAAAGATGGTTTTCTACAATGGTAGTATTACCCCATGGAATATTTTTTTTAAATGGGCCTGATAGTTACTTTCCCATAGGATATTATGGTAAATATGGATGGGGGTAGGATCTTCTAAAGTCCATTTCCATCCCATGGATGGAAAGTTATAGGTGAAGCATAGTGCATCCATAATATAAGCGCTCATGAAAAAGGGGGGAATCTCCCTCGTAGACATAGTAGATTTACTTTTGTATGCTACAATCCAAGTGGCCAAATTATTTGATAAAATGGTAGCCCAATCCATAATGTACGCATCTGAGGCAACATCTATTAGGGGTACCCATTCTATAGTGAATTTATGGGTATTAGGTTGTCCAAATAACCTACACATCTTAGTTGTGATATGACAATAAGGACCAACGAGAGAAGCTAGGGAATACATACCCTTATTGTTATGCTTGTGTTTGCTCGGCTCTTTCCTCCTTTGCCTGATTAGTTCTAACTAAACTAGATGCTCGTTTGCGAACTTTTCAATAAACTGGCCATTGTATATCTTCTGGGGTTCTGGTAGATGATATATTTTTCATAGGTATTCAACTCTGAACAACCCAATATTCGTCTGTGTCCTCAAGGTTATGAAGTTCATGTCAATGATACTCACATCATCAATTACCTTTTTGACTAAGTCTATATAAGGCATTACCTTAGCCCGAGCATTTATCCGATGGAGATGAGATTTGGTGACATCTGCCCAAGTGGTTTTAAAAATCGATGTAGTATCATCCACTGTAGCCTGTCTAACAACTACCCTGGGTTCTTCTTCCTTGAATAATTTGTATATTTCTTCCCAAGAAGAACTTCCAACATCTGTAGTACACGTAGCATCTGAGAATAAGGGAGGAATTTCAGTTACTTTTGTAGTAGTTGGAGCCAATAATGGTAGAATCACATTCTTCTTATTCTTCTTTGGAGCTCTTGACATTTCGCCTAAGCTTTGTTTCTTGGGACTAGCCCGTGACAAAGAAAATATGGTAATAATAAGGAGAAACACTTAGAGTTTGAGACTTATGGAAAGAATGTTAAAATAGCATAAAAACAGGCATTTAAGATGAAAATCTCGAAATGCTCAATGAAATCAACCAAATCATGTACATAACTGAGCTCCATTAATACCATTATCACTGATAATAAATGAAGAAATGTGGGTTTCACATGTCTTTCAGACAGGTCAGCATCTCGTTGGACTATATCGCATCACAAGTTTTTTTTATATGATCATTGATAGCTTTGTGAAGTGAGCCTTTTGCGATATGTGATTTTCCATATTTGCTAAGAGATAGGGAAGAGAACTTATTGCGCGTTTTATCGCTATCGGTGTTTCTTGGGGGAAGATCATTTTAAATATTTGTAATGCAATGCAATAACGATATGTGTGATAGAGTTTTGTGATATCAGGAAAAAATTTATTGAAGTTTTGAGTTTATAATAAATTTGGGGAGTGTGATATTTTACTTTGCGATATTATGTGGGTTAACCACGAGACCTGAAATATAATTCATATTTGAGGGGGCCTTCTCTTCACTTAAACTTAATTAGAGTTTTATTGCGGTCAGTTAGGTCGGAGTTTCTCGCATCACACTTTGACTTAGCATGATATTTTACTCGCTTTCAATTAGTGATATGTGAAATACTTGAGAGCTATTCAACTTTAAGTTCTTTTTTTAATATTAATGGAGTTAAGACCTCGGGTCAAGATTGATCTTTATTTTAATTTTTTGTCTTTATTCTTATCCATTTGATTAAAAAGACTCTATATTTAAAATTTAAAAGGGTCCCCATTATTCAACTAAGTTACGTATTTAATAATAATGGGGGGTTGTTGAGTGACACAACACGGCCATAAACCATACCTACTAAGATTGCCTCGGCTTGTAGAGAAGAATATCTACAATTGTTGATAGATAAACTACAAAGAAACAATGAAAAACTTAAGGAAAGGGCTCATAAGTATAATACATTGTTTCGTTATGTTCAATTGATCAATGAGCAATATCAGAACCGAAATCTATCCCTACTATCTACAAATAATGCAATAGTCATGAGGAACAAGCACCTTATTAATTGGAAGCTCAAAAAACCGAAGCCTATCAAAATTCTTAACGCCCATGAATGAGCCCTAATAGTTCAACAACCATTATTGCATAAAAACCATGGTTTGTAGGTCTTATTCAGTGCACTGGGAAATTGAAGGAAGGGATAGCCTACTCTTGATGACTAGTTGAGTTTGAAAATGACAGTTGCATGAGGACATGCATCCCCTCTGGCATGGGGGGATGTTGGGCCCTACCTTTGTACCCATTATCACACCCTATTCTATTGTTTTTACTACCATTTATCCTACTTCACTCCTTTTTGACACCATAAAAACACTCCACATTGGTTAAACTATGTTACTTTACAATGGAGGTGATAATTTATAATAAAATATTGTTTTAATATTTTTTTTTTTTGGTTTAGGTAGACGTTAAATAAATTTATATTATTTACTTAATTGATTGATCTACAAATGGACTCTTAAATATAGGGAAGACATTTGAGAATGAAGACATGTAATTGGAGGTCCAACACCTAGTCCAACAAATATATCAAGCAACCATTTTTGGAGCAACTATTATGTACTCAATTTTGTACTTAAATCGATACTCTATTATAGGCAACCAGTCAAGTGTCAGCATCCCAAAGATAATTCTTTTATTTCATAAGCATAGTGTTAGTTTCTTTAATCCAAAATTAGTGTCACAAATGGAATATTTTAGTTATGATATGATGAAGTGATCCTAGTGATCTAGATCATAGATTTATTTTCTTTCTTTGGTCATACTGTTGTAACTATTTAGAGGCCTGAGTTCTTCAAAAAGGCCTAGTGTTTGTATGAGAGATTACACACATACACACAGTTATACGCATAGACTGATCCGGTGACAAAGGGATTGTGGCATGATATTTCTTGACCATATTTTGAAACTCTCGCACTTATAATATAATTGTCTTGGCTTTTATTTATATCTGAAAATTCATGTTTACTTGATCTATGAATTATTGAATTAATCTAGACTTTTTAGGTTGTGGGAAGGGCCCACCACAAACCTTCATCGAGTCTTGTAACAATTTGTGCTAGATAGGAGGTGTTTCAAATTCATTAGGTACAACTGTACTTAATGACTCATTTTCTTTTGTTGATGGTTTCTAGATTTCTCATACTTAAAATTGTACTTAAGTTTCCTCCAGTTCTTTCGTAGATCTGAGTCAAGATAGATAGTGTAATGCTCAGTAGGTTTTGCAGGCTTGTGGATCATTATTATGAATATATTCTTCATCCATTAATTCTTTTGATTACTTTGTCAATCGCGTGAACATTGAAGAAGGAAGTTTCAGTTTAGAACAAATTTCTAAGAAATAACTTCTTATATTTTAATATTGAATCCTTTGTTCTGAATGAAAGTGTTTTAGTCGCATGAAGATCTATATATTGTTGACAATAAAATCTTGAAGCTTGAGCTCAGTTGAATCCTCACAATTGATTAGGAACGACGTGCCATTCTTTGTCGTTAATGCTTGGGGAATTGAATGTTATTTATAGTGTGTTAGTTACTCGATTTACTATGTGATGGTTAATTGAATCGTAGTGTAATGGTGGTCGTGTGTTAATGCTTGGGGAATTGCATGTTATTTATAGTGTGTTAGTTACTAGATTTACTATGTGATGGTTAATTGAATCGTAGTGTAATGGTATTTTGAATAGGTAGCTTGTCATCTATTTCATTTCATTGTAAGCCTTAATTTAGATTTATTTTTGGTCATTGTCAGATAAATCGAAGTTGTGTTTTATCTAATTTCTCTGGTTGGTTTCGAGTTAGGAAGCCATAAGTTATGTGTCCCAGTGCTTAGCATGATTTGAGTGGAATATTACATAGGAAATAGTCTGAGTTATTTTTTAAGGTATTGTTGAGTTTACCTTTGAATTGTAGCACCCTGGGGATTAGTTTTGCATAATGATTTTTGAATGAAGTGGTTATGCAATTGATTTGAGAACATATCTTGTGATAGTTACCAATCTCATTTCTGGATGAGTTTTTGAGTGAGATCAATATAATTAAGAATTATTTGAGTTATGAACATGAAATAGGTTTTATTATTAGTGATTCAACTTTCATAATGAAATAGGTTTCTTCACTTCATCAATTCATGGTGTGATTGTTAGAAACAGAGTATGAGTATTTTGTACTTAATTTTGCACTAAATCTGCATAGGATAATTTTGGATCTAGATTGGAATGCATTGCATCTCAAAGTTTACGAATCTCAGTTGACAATTTAAATTTAGGGAACTCAACGTCATATAAAAGCCCTAACACAAGGCAAGGCTTAATATCTATTGATTGAAGGGGGGCAAGATGTGGATTAGCCCACGATTCATCCAAACAAGTGTTCAAATCGAGCAAGAAGATAATGAAAGGAAGAGGATATGCATGCATAAATACACCCAACAACAATTATTACTCCTAGGTGAAAATACATGGAATGTGAAGCAACGCTAGAAAATAAGCATAAAAGGTTGACACAACACTTTTAGAAGCTAATAATAGTTAAAATGACACTTTTTATGTAAAAAGTGAGACATAATGACACTTTTGATAGCAAAAGCAACAAAAGTGAAAGCAAAAGTAGAAAAATGTGACAGCTGAGTGTTGACACCTAATCCGAAACGGATGGGTGAACTGGACAGTCATCCAGAAGATGAACTGATCCATTTTATTTGTATATATAAACGTATATTACCTAATGAATAAGATCATTAGTTTTCTCTCGCTCATTAAGCCTGGAGTTACCCTGGCCTGACATGGTATCAGAGCACAGGTCCCAGAATAATTGTAACTCCTGACTGCTCAGTCTCTGACATAACTGAAGACTGTAGACTGCCTTCATTGAAAGGCCTGCCGTTGCCTTCATTGAAATGCCTGCTGCTACCTTCATCGAAACGTATGACATTGAAGACTGAAGACTGCATACCTGTTGGGTTTCTTATGACAATCTGAAGACGTAACGCCGCTGTCCCTCTTACATTACCAATCCAAGAGGTAATGCACTGCTTTTTTTTTTAATGGTTAAAGTCAAAGAACCGTTTGCACTGTTTTTCATTCGAGAGGCTCCCGTCTACATGTTTTTGACTGTTTATATCCGCCTGAGAGGCTCTCGCACCGGCCTGTGAGGAACCCAGCCATTCTTTGTGCATGTGAGGAACCCTAGCTCTATGTTTGTCAAGACGTGTGTGCCTCTTGTAGCGAACTGTGGTCACGGTGACGCCGCCATTGAACACGGAGTACTAGTCTTGGTGTGTTAATATGAGACCATTGTGATAAACAGTTGGGTATATATCTGCTGTGTACAAAAATCGTTGAAACTGTAATGGTGCATAAATGGCGAGTAGAAGAATTTGATAGGAAGGCTGGCCGAGAGAAAAAGTTTGAAACGACAGCAAGCTTCCTCTGGCAATAGTGGAATGCGAACTTGTTGATCACAAGCTGCTCGAAACACCGCCGACATGCTTTTCTGTCCAGAGGGAGGTCGAAGAGCATTATACTGTCTACACGAGAGTGTGATAGGGAGGTCGAAGAGCATATCGTGAAGCTAGCAACGGATCCGAATGTTTTATTAGCAGATTGTGGATCCTACGTCCTTTTTTTTTGGTCATGCATATCGCTTAAAAGCTCATTTTTATATTCTGTCATCATTGCCATAGTTACGCTTTAGTAAAGATGTGTCCCACTGTGCCCAGAGGCCGTGCTTCAAACTGCTCCTTTCTACTGCGGATTGCTATTTATCCATTGTAACTTCCCATTGTTTCGAAGTTGATTGCTTAGTATTAGTATTTCCATATGAGTTCTGAATAAGAGTCAATCTTGGAATTATGGTATAAAGCAGATGTTAAATGATTCTTTATGGTAGCGCTATGGTATAAAGCAGATTTTTAAATGATTTTTTTTCCATATAAAAATCATTTTAAAAGCAGAAATATATATGTGGAGATATAAGTAGCAGAATTTTAATCATTTTTAAAGCAGATATATATATGCTGAGATATATATGGTGAGCAGAATTTTAATGATTTTTTCTCCATAGCAAAATCATTTTTAAAAAGCAGCGGAAGTTTTTTTTTAAGAGTATTGTTTTCAGAAGTATATATCAGCAGAAGTTTTTATATCAGCAGAAGTAACCTTTACAAAATGCATTCAATCATCTCTATGATAGGAATAGTTCTCACTGGCAAGGAGAACTATCCTGACTGGTCCCGGATGGTACAGCACACCCTCATTTTCAATGAGCTGTG
>APFE030530666.1:0-19162 GCA_000404065.3 Pinus taeda
ACTTATAAGTAACAATATCTTTAATGTTATTTATGTTTTGCAAAGCATCGTTCTCATTGATCTCCCAAAAGTTTAACCAGGCCCTTGTGTCCTTATGCCATCCTCGGTTAAGCCTTAAGTGATTTTGGCTAGAATTTAAAGCTAGCTTAGGAAGCCTATGATTGTCTATGTTATTGAGCTTGTGCTTGTACATCAGAAACCTGAGCATAGCCAGGCTCTCAATAGAAGAAAGACCTGCTTCTATAAGGAGAATAGGGTATGGTGTATTACTTTTAATTTTGAGGTTATAAGTTATAAAACGCTTCTGGATTTGCTCAATCTTCCTCCATGATTCTCTGGAGATGCTGCAGCCCCAAACTTCACAGCGATATAAGATAACAGGAGTGACTAAAGTTTCAAAGAGGAACTTCTTTTTATCCCACATTACGAGGTTTGTTGTTTTACAGTTATTTTTAAAACCAAAATAAGCTTTCCATCCCCCATTGATCCTTTTCTCAATGCTATGGTTCCAGTTGAACTTATGATGGATATCAATTCATAATGTATCTACTACATGAACTAAGTTCCCCTCAGTGTGCCAAAGCGTCGAAGTCGTTGTTACATAAAAAAATAAAAATCAATATTTTTTTATCGCCCTAGGCGGTTGATAAACTCTATCAAGAATTTCATGGTTCTTCACATTTTAAATAACTTCAAAATGTTATGCGTTCGAGGAGTCTCACGTGTTTAATAGTTACAAGGATAGAGAAAAACAATATACATATGTAATTTTAATAGTGAGAGTTTTGAGATTTCATTTATATTTCATTTTTGAGTTTCGACGTTTCGAGTCAATATTATGACGCATCATCGGATCATGAATGATGATATTAACTCGAAATAATGGAACTCGAAAATAAATGTTATAAATTGTATAAATATCTCAAAAATCTCAAAATCCTCGCCACAAAATCTTACAAACTCTAAAATTTAATATTGATAAAATTATATCATTACATGCCAACAACCTTTTATAAATACATATACATCAATATTAAAACATGTATGTAACAACATTGTTTAGTAAAGTCATATGAGCATTATTTATTTTCCTTTTCAGGTGTTATTCATTAATTAAATTAAAAGTTAATAATATTGTGGTCGGGCACATTTCTAAAAAGGTCGTCATTTTAATATTAATTTACATCCCCTAATATACATTTACACCACTATGTGGCATGATAGTTGTGACCCATCATTAAAAAACCCTCGTGTAGATAGAGTTCAATCAATTTACAAATAATAACTTGATTGCAGGGTGAACAGAGGTCATCATCAGAGGAACCACTAAACCCGTACAAACAATAATTTGATTGCAGGTGTGAAGAGATTATCAGAGGAACTATCAAACCCAAACTAAATCCAAGGAATAACTTTCTCATGAGATACTTTATCTTCTACATAGACTTAAATGGGGAAAGATGTTATGACAACAAAAATTGACCATCTTCCATTTCATAAACTTAAATGGAAAAATAGACAGTCTTCCATTGTCACACTAGAGGTGTACAATTAGGTTGTTGACATGGCCAATATGACTCTCTCTTAGGTTGTTGACATGGCCAATATGACTCTCTCTTGACACAAAATTCAGTAGGTATGGAAATGTATCCATGCACATCGCTTGTTTGCATTATAAGTCAATTCTCAAGGATGGGTGATTTACAACCAACCATTCTCAAGGATGGGTGATTTACAACCAACCATTCTCACAAAGTGATGCATTTGTAAACCATCTTGTTATAATACGTTATATTATTTCTTTATTATTTTATGACAATAATTGCTTATGAACTTTGAATGTTTTATTTAATACGTAGATATTTATATTGTATTTGACCATGATAAATTTTGTTAGGTATTTTTTATTAACGTTTGTATCTGGAGTTATTATTTTTATATAATTTCATTTAGTATGTTGAAATGAGAAATTATATATGCAGTTGTTTATAATGCGATTTTTTGAAAGCTTTTCTGGTGGGTTTTTTCGATCAAGATCCGGCAACAATTTATTGGAATCGCAAGTTTGACAACTAGTTTCTGCACAATCAAGGCGTCTCATGGTTTTTTAGGTGCTGAATCCAAATATGAAGTTAAAAAACCATTTTAACTGCAACAAATCAAGATTTAACCTCAATTTCTTCCGCCGGATTCCGTCACCGGAATCTCCAAAAAGTCGCATTATAGACCACTCCATTATATATACTAGTCTAGATTCATTTTAATTCTAGATCTATCAAGTATTGAGAGGGATCAAATCTTTCAAGGTGTAAACTTTTTTTGAATGCAAAACTTGAGGAAATGTTTGAACCTTGAGATATTCTATCCCTCTCAGCACTTGATAGATATAGAGTTAAGATAGATCTACGTTGGTATTCTCTCTCTATATATATTACATAAAAATACTATTGGTAAAATCATGAATTGTCAAAACTAAAAACCCAAAATAATCAATGGTAAATTAACTCTATAACTTTAATTTTACTTGAATTATTATAACAATATTTATAAACACTAGTTCATTATAATTTCTTAATTATAATTTTATTTAATTTTTATTTTTATTTAACTGAATCAAAATATTTCCTAACATAACCAAACATTATAACACATTTTTCATAATAAATTAGATGGTAACTCTTGATGTAATAATTAGAAATAAAATTAAAAATTCAATGGTTTCAAAAATATAAATGCATGAGATTCCCCTTTCATTTGTAGTGATAATCATAACATATTAATGACATATATTAAATGGTGACCACATTGACATCATTAAGTGAAAAAAAGAGTATACGTAGAATGTAATGTTGAATGTCGTATGCATTATGAGTTGTGTAAAAATATCCTATATTATATGTGTCCGAAAATAATGTAATGAATCATATCTCATATTGATAACCATAATAGTTTCCATAATAATGTTGTGTATGCATGCTCCAGCCGCGTAGGAGAGAGACAGATACACAAGGGCGGAGCACCGTTATTCGTTAACTTCCCAGAAACAACATCAATCTTAGAGCGAGAGTGAATGCACGACTATCTTAAGCA
Source organism: Pinus taeda (assembly GCA_000404065.3). Lineage (NCBI taxonomy): Eukaryota > Viridiplantae > Streptophyta > Pinopsida > Pinales > Pinaceae > Pinus > Pinus taeda. Next base: position 3,091 of record APFE030530666.1, read on the forward strand.
CCCACCCTTCCCATTTAAACATATCTCCACCTAGATAAAGCACCTTTGTAGAAATATATATTTTGTTGGAGAAATTAGCTAAAGAGTTCATAATAGAAAAAATGGGGTCTTAACAATCCAATATGACGCGCCAAGTTTCAAATATATATTTTCTTTTAAGATCTTAATCTTTCTAAACATGTTGTGAAGGATGTGAGTTTTGTGTGGTAGGGTATTATGAGCTTGCTAAAAGATTATCATATAATCTTATTTGTACTCTATAAATTACATCTTGATCACATTAAATTTCTAAGCTATATTGAAAATAAATACTCACACTATGATAACTAAAAACTCACCTAGAATGCTATAATGTTTGAAGAGATATAAAAGCTCACCTAGAATGTTATGATGTTGGAAGAGATGTTTCTAATGGCTAAAATGAATTTAATCACAACTTCGAAGAAGCTTATGTAGATGATAGATAAAAAAGAATTATTAACAGTTATTAATAAAAATAAATAAATAATTATTTCATGATTTATATTAACTTTGCTTTTCAAGTTTGTTACTAATTTTATCACTGATGGTTTGTGTGCAGAAAAAAGTAACCCAGAGAGTAATAAGCATAGAAGGAGATATTGCAATATTAATTGGGAAGTGAAAGAATATTTTTTTTGAATAAGCTATCTACAGAGTCATGGAATGAAATGATTTGTGTAAATTAGTCTACTTATGACATCTATCTATCTTTATATGCAACTACAAATCTTACTTGACCCAATTTGATAGAAGTGAGTGTCAAACTTACATCACATATGAAATATATAGAATACTTTTGGCATAAAAAGAAAAAAAAAAAAAAAAAAGTTTCCTTCAAATGTCCAAAAACAAATTAAAAGAATTCATTTCATTGATAGACATAATTTTGTTTGGTGAAGAAGATCATGGGGGCAAGAGCATATATAATTTCAATATGTCTAAGTACTTTCCCAGTATAGAAGAAGTGAGGTTTTAGCTAGCTCCGCCCCTTCTCTGTGGGGAGTGAACATAGGAAAATTATAGTAAGAACTATTCCCACTCTTACGAAATTTTGATAAAGAAAATAAACAAAGTAATAAGGCTTGTCTCAAGTATATGGAGATGATGATATAGTTATATACCATTCTAGGTATACGCAAATGTCATTATATATGGAGAGTGCATGCAAGATGTTGTGTGGAACTAGAAAAAGTTGACATAAGAATAATACACAGGATGAGGGTGTCAACCCCTCAACTGCAAAGACATCAAACATAATGACATCGATTATTGTGATGATTTTCAACTTATAATAGCGAAACTACAAATAATTTTACAATATCACATTAATTATCATACATGAGTAATAAAACAATGTATTTCAAGTTTTCCATATAAATTTTTATATTTATTTATTTTTAATTAAATACTTAAAAAAATTAGTAAAAATATATAAATACATTAAAATAATAAATTTCCACCATAGTATATAGATAAATAAAGGCTTTAAATTAAAAAATCAAGAGGATTTTATATTTTTTGAAAATCCACATAACAAAAATATTAAATAAAATTTATTAACAAAATACATTAATATAAATTTAACTCTATGATTATAATTTTTAGCATGATAAAGAGTAATTAATATAGATCCATCTTAACCATGGATCTAGCGAGAATCTCTTAATGTGCAAACTCTTTTTATAGTGCAAAACTTAAAAAAATTGCACCTCCAAATATTGCATCCTCTAGAGACTTGATAGATGATAGTTAAGATCTCTCTCTCTCTCTCTCTCTCTCTATATATATATATATATATATAATTGCAATTAGTAACTTTTAAATGTCACATGTTTATTTTATATTAAAAATTGAATTAATTACACGTCCCTCTTATCACTATTATAAGGAAGGAATTGAATATTTTTTTACTTTCAATTACTTCTCTTTGCACATTAAAATATTTTATTGTGGTTCACACATATACATACGTGTTTTGTTTTTTGTAAAATTGATATTAAAATAAATTATCTAACATGAATATTAAAATAGTTTATTTACTTATCAAATTGAAATATGAAAATATAAATAATATCAGCTTTATTTGTTTTTTTAATTACTTAAAAATAATTTTTAAATATATATTAATTATATTATTTCATATAGACATGAAATTATTTTATTTATGACTGAGAGTGAACTATTTTTACCATATCTCTTTTGTATTGGGTTGTAATATCAACAACCCATAAAGCAAGAACTATTAGAATGAGACTATGTTTTATAATACTTTTAAATTATATTTAGAGAAAGAACATGTTTTATAATTCTTTTAAGTAAAATTAACATAAATTAAAAAATATAAGCAATCACAGTTAAAATAAGACTATGTTTTATTAGTGATATTGGGATTCGAAGTCTTAATGAGAATTATATATTTCATAAAATATAATATATACATGTGTTGTTAATTGGATTTATTCTGGGTGGTTGGGAAGAATGATGTTATCCTCTCACCCATATTCAATTCTCACAATTGATATGATAAGTTTTATTGTAATGGCTTTGGGTCTTATTGTTGAGTATGAGCAATACCACAAGGACCTAAACATATATATTCCTCATATGGAATATAAAGATATTTCTCATGGAAAAAAGTAAAAATAAAATAACAAATGCACATCTCGTAGTCTGCTACACGAAGATATCATGAGTACATAAGGTAATTTCAAACAATAATTATGTATTAAATTCACACAAACACATAAACATCATTGTTGATTTTGATTAAGTAGAATAGACATATTTATATACATCTAATGGGTGATCGGTCATGTCTTTGACAAAGGGAACAACTTATCATTATTACACATTAATGATTTTATAATGATTTCCCTAAATATAAATATAATTATTTAATATATGATGATTACTATGCTATAACCCTAATTGTAATATGCCCTTGGTATATTACAAGTCTTCCCCTCCTTATTAATGCTTTATCCTAAAATCATAAGAAAGGAAAACAATTTTGAAAATAATGAATCATATTCTTGTAACATTCACATATTTGATTAGGTTGAGGACATGTGGTGATATGATGTTTTAAGCCTGGAAGAAATTTGGTGCATTGAAAAGGATTAATCTATCCACAATGGATTCTTCTATGATGATAAAATTATATATTTCATTTTCTTTGTTGTTGACCTTGAGGGAAATATATCTTTAGATGCTTCATTATGTAATTACATAATTGATTTTGGTTAAATATTTTAGGGTACTAGAATATTTTTTTTTTTCACATCGCAAATTTGTTGAGTTGGGTGTTAAGATGGTATCTTGAAAAGCTTATCCTTGTTAATCTCTAGCTCAACCTTATCATGATTTACTTGAACCATCATGACGATATTTGTTATTTTTTATTTATTGGAATGTCAACTTCCTTGGTATGAAATTTGACTTCATTAGTGGTGACCAATGTTATGTCAACACTTACTAAATTCATGGGTGTTTCTTTATCACATAATTGTTTCTTGAGCTCCAATTTTAGAAGCTCTTTAGCTTATAAGACTTTATAGTAATGACACATTGATTTTTAGTTGTGATCCCTTTTGTTAAAGTTTCTTTATCTTCAATTTGAATTATTGTAGGCTCCTCCATTGATACAATTTCATTGATAACAACATTATGTTTTTTATGTTTATCAAGTCAATATTAGTACCCTTATCCATGGTTTATGTTTTAATTCCAACTTCCTCTTATTCTTAAATTTTGGTATTCACAAGTAGATTCCTATAATGATTAATCAAATGAGAAATTCCTTCATCCTTGAATGATAAGTTTTATTGGTATTTTTAGACTATTTTTTATGAGTGTTTTTTATATTATTAATTTGTTGTTATAATTCTTTAACTTCTTGTTCAAATTTGTGAATTTTTGTATCTTACTTTTCCAATTACTTTTGATTTTTCACAATTTCTTCTTTTCTGATGAAAAGGTTTTTTTTTTCAAATATTTAATTTTTCTTTATAAATTATCATAACCTTGTTGAAGCATTGTTTTTTCCACTTGGATTTTAGTATATAGTTTATACCTTCTAATTTAGGAACTTTTTCATCTTTTTATAATAATTTTTTTTGAGATCGGGACTTTGGTTGATTGTATTGTTTTTTATAATTTAATTCCTTCATTTATGTGGCTAACTCTTGAAAATATTCTTTTAGGTAAGAATTATATCTTTCTTTTAATTCTCTCTAATATTTGTGCATATCAATTGCACATTGTAAGTGTACATTGCTTTCTCTGATTTGAGAATCAATTTTGTGCATATCCATTAATTTTTCTAATTTAATGTATTGCAACATTATTTTATTCGTAAAATGCTAGAATTCTATGTGATTTTTTATTTACATTCATGGTAAAGTACCACCAATAGATTTCAATCAAGAGTTTTCCAAGGCCACATCAACTCCCTTGGTATGTACAACACAAAAATTGCATTTTGGGGAGTATTTATCGATGTTTAGTTCTAAATTATTAATCTCATCATTATACTCTTGTGTAAGAGCTCTTTTAACTTCCTCTTTTATCACTTGTAATCTATTTTCCAATTTGGTATCAATATAATTTTGATTCAAAGAGAAGTAAAGGGAGATGCTTACCATCTCATTCCAAATCCTTTCTAGCATAGGCATGATATTTATTGTTCAAAAGTGAATTGATCCTTCATTCCATTTAAATTTGATGAACTTATCGCTTCAATTAATAACCTTTCTTGACTTATATTATTTTAAGATCCTGTAATATTTTTATAATAAATCCATTTACTATCCATTCACTTTTTCTTCTCTACTATGTAAGAAGATATTTTTTCGCTTACGTTGCTATACATATATAAAGTTTAGCATACATACATAAATACATGCATACATGTATACATACATACATACAGATACATATGCATATGCATATGCATATCTATATCCATATCCATATCCATATACATATACATATACATATACATATACATATACATATACATATACATATACATATATATACATATATATATATATATATATAACCATCCCTCCCACATTTACCTAATTTCACTGGTCTTTCATGGTAAACATGGGAGAAAGAGCTATTACGACATCACTCGTCCCTCCTAGATACAATTAAGAAAGTGGGACCAACAACTAAACCTATCAACCACAAACTAACATATTATGGGGATTACAGGACACTTAGAGGCTAAACAACCACTCCTTGTTGTAGAAATTTGAATAATATAACACTTATTCACAGAGATTATCCTGATTATACAATATTTGCGGAATGCATGCATAATACATAACCTCCTCTACCATTGATCATCAATTTATGGAATTAAAAAAAACAATCGCATCCGCACATTGAAACATCAATCACACATATCAACACAGTATGTAATGGGGAAAGCATACAACTGAAAACCCCCAACTATCTGTATATTATAATGATAGAGAACATGTAACAATACATAGTACAATACTCCTCACAAGTACTCAGTACTATCTCCACATGCTACACACAAACTAGCTTAGATCTAAACAAGTCACGAGTTCAAATCTCCTCCATTGTTTGCCTATCTCTACTGCGCAATCCAAGTTGAGAATAGATGAGATCCAAGTTCGATTCCCCTTGGCTTGTATTGCGCAATCCTCATTGGCAATCTCAATCAATGATTGTGCAAATCTCATGCACAGCTATAGTCATAACTGATAGTAATCTCAACCTTTCACCCACCTCTAACACTTGTCTCCACTGAACTGTCCATGCAGTGAGTTAACTGATGTATTCTTTAGTTGATTTATGAGTTAATAATTAGTGAATTAATTAATAATTAATTCACACCACTCATCACTAGTGTATTTGTCAGTTAGACTAAATACAACTAGTTCAACTAAGTCAAACTAAACACAACTCCATCAACTCCTCAATCGACTCCACCAAACTCAATCACTTCAGTTATAACTGAAGTCCATCATGCAATAGCTCAACTAACCCATAGGAAAAGCGTATTTCCTTCTGGCAGTTTCATGTGCCACATCCGTAGCTCGAACTGAAGTGCCACAAGAGGATAAGATAATGTTTATAGTCCAAATATTATTAAGAGCAAATAATATTCGATTGTTCTATTTTTTTGACTGGCAGTCTAAAAATAGACTCCACCCATATGTCTAAAAATAGAGGTCCGTCTATTTTTTACCAACATGACCAATCATCCATAAATATTATCCTGCAACTCATAGACCATGATCCATATGTCTAAAAATAGACATAGTCTAAAAATAGACTTTGCGCCAAAAATAGCCTGCAGACCCACTTAGTGAAGGCAACTTCTTTTCACTAAGCTCCATCATCTTGTTGCATTTTCAACACGTGTGCCCAAATCCTAAGTTGAGTATTTATTTCACTGACCTAGACTCACGGTCGCAAGTATAACACAACATCCATGCAACTATAACCCTCTAGTCGCCTGGATAACACTGCATCCAGGTGACTGCAGTACCAATTTCTCAGTTTTGAACCTCCAACAGCGATATATGTGCCATCCTTTCAGGGTTAGTCTCCATATCACTACCCATAACTTAATGAGACTTTCCAAAACAATAAATGACACAAATACAAAGCCTCTAACACAAAACGTGATCAAGGACTTGACCAAACCAAGCCTAACCATTTTAGACATTTCGTCAAACACATTGAAAACATGTGATCTACAGGTCACGAATGGATATCTGAACATAAGGGTAAGATACTTATCTAAGAATCATTAAGAAGGTCTACACACCTCCCATAGTAGCTACAATGAAATCTTTTAGGTCATGCATTCAATAACCATTCATTTATAAATCAAAGCATGACAAAATCCATAACTAGAACCTGTCATGAAAATGCTTATAACCTACATATAACCAGAATAATAAAAGTAATAGAACAACCATCAACACCACATAATAAAAAACACATTTACACATGAAATACAAGAGGAAAAGAACTCTTATTAACATATGAAAATCCAACCAAGTCAGGGACTTCCACATACCACCCTACCATAGATTGAGCTAAAACAAATATTTCTTTCAACCAATCACCCCCACACTATATTCAAAGAATGAATGTGGGATCTCATGGAATAAACCAAAGAAAATGAAACCAAGGTTTCCAAAGGCCAAACCACCTCAACCCTCAACCAGTGATTCCACCTCATGATTAGACATCACTAACATTAATAGATTGGCTTCTACCCAATCTATCTAGGGCTCCATAACATTTTTTCTAACCCAACTCCAAGACTAGTAACTCAACCCATATCGGTTGCAGGGCTCTAGAGCATTTGTTCAACCAATGCTCCAGGACTAGTAACTTAACCCACCAAGGGCTCCAAAGCGTTTGTCCAACGAAGACTTCTAGGACTAGTAACTCAACCCACAACCATAAGGAACATGAGCACCAATCAGAAAACACATCAAAAAACCCACAACATCATGCCTATCTAGGAAACGGAAAGGCTAAGAAAAACCATTATCAATCCAAGCAATCCTCCCTGCCAATGACATATCATAACCAAATAACCACATGCATATACCATGCAAGCCACAACTAGCAAGGAAATCATACATGCAACTTGCTACCTACAAAGCAATCCCATTGTGGTTGTTGATCCTGCTATTCCCTTGCGCTTTCCTGCTTTCCTTTGCCTTCTTTTCCAAATCCAATGAAAACTAGAGTGCTCCAACCATGCTCCAAGATTTTTCTAAGTGCGCAAGAATATATTAGAGAGAGAGAATAGAGAGAGAGAGATCTCCAAGCTAAAATTGGAAAAAATCTATGAACTGATCCTCAAAAGCCTTTTTAACATTGAGGCCTCTGTTTTCTTCATTTTTCTTCATTTTTCCTTCAGTTTTTCTCTCATGCAATTATGTGACATTTCACCTTCATTTTCTCTAATTTTCCATTATTTTCATAAGTAAAATGTTAATAAATGCCTCTTTGCCTTTGCCAATTTCCTTACCCATAAATAAACTAAAATTGGCACCCACTAGGATGTTTTACCTCCATTAATATTGGAATACGTCTCTCATGACCTTTGTCTTATATTTTTTACATGGCAAATCAACCAAGGGTTTTTACACAACCCTCCCCCTTGAGGGAACACCGTCCCAAGTGTTCTCTGACACCTATGAGTAGCAAACATTACGAGGTTTGTTGTTTTACAGTTATTTTTAAAACCAAAATAAGCTTTCCATCCCCCATTGATCCTTTTCTCAATGCTATGGTTCCAGTTGAACTTATGATGGATATCAATTCATAATGTATCTACTACATGAACTAAGTTCCCCTCAGTGTGCCAAAGCGTCGAAGTCGTTGTTACATAAAAAAATAAAAATCAATATTTTTTTATCGCCCTAGGCGGTTGATAAACTCTATCAAGAATTTCATGGTTCTTCACATTTTAAATAACTTCAAAATGTTATGCGTTCGAGGAGTCTCACGTGTTTAATAGTTACAAGGATAGAGAAAAACAATATACATATGTAATTTTAATAGTGAGAGTTTTGAGATTTCATTTATATTTCATTTTTGAGTTTCGACGTTTCGAGTCAATATTATGACGCATCATCGGATCATGAATGATGATATTAACTCGAAATAATGGAACTCGAAAATAAATGTTATAAATTGTATAAATATCTCAAAAATCTCAAAATCCTCGCCACAAAATCTTACAAACTCTAAAATTTAATATTGATAAAATTATATCATTACATGCCAACAACCTTTTATAAATACATATACATCAATATTAAAACATGTATGTAACAACATTGTTTAGTAAAGTCATATGAGCATTATTTATTTTCCTTTTCAGGTGTTATTCATTAATTAAATTAAAAGTTAATAATATTGTGGTCGGGCACATTTCTAAAAAGGTCGTCATTTTAATATTAATTTACATCCCCTAATATACATTTACACCACTATGTGGCATGATAGTTGTGACCCATCATTAAAAAACCCTCGTGTAGATAGAGTTCAATCAATTTACAAATAATAACTTGATTGCAGGGTGAACAGAGGTCATCATCAGAGGAACCACTAAACCCGTACAAACAATAATTTGATTGCAGGTGTGAAGAGATTATCAGAGGAACTATCAAACCCAAACTAAATCCAAGGAATAACTTTCTCATGAGATACTTTATCTTCTACATAGACTTAAATGGGGAAAGATGTTATGACAACAAAAATTGACCATCTTCCATTTCATAAACTTAAATGGAAAAATAGACAGTCTTCCATTGTCACACTAGAGGTGTACAATTAGGTTGTTGACATGGCCAATATGACTCTCTCTTAGGTTGTTGACATGGCCAATATGACTCTCTCTTGACACAAAATTCAGTAGGTATGGAAATGTATCCATGCACATCGCTTGTTTGCATTATAAGTCAATTCTCAAGGATGGGTGATTTACAACCAACCATTCTCAAGGATGGGTGATTTACAACCAACCATTCTCACAAAGTGATGCATTTGTAAACCATCTTGTTATAATACGTTATATTATTTCTTTATTATTTTATGACAATAATTGCTTATGAACTTTGAATGTTTTATTTAATACGTAGATATTTATATTGTATTTGACCATGATAAATTTTGTTAGGTATTTTTTATTAACGTTTGTATCTGGAGTTATTATTTTTATATAATTTCATTTAGTATGTTGAAATGAGAAATTATATATGCAGTTGTTTATAATGCGATTTTTTGAAAGCTTTTCTGGTGGGTTTTTTCGATCAAGATCCGGCAACAATTTATTGGAATCGCAAGTTTGACAACTAGTTTCTGCACAATCAAGGCGTCTCATGGTTTTTTAGGTGCTGAATCCAAATATGAAGTTAAAAAACCATTTTAACTGCAACAAATCAAGATTTAACCTCAATTTCTTCCGCCGGATTCCGTCACCGGAATCTCCAAAAAGTCGCATTATAGACCACTCCATTATATATACTAGTCTAGATTCATTTTAATTCTAGATCTATCAAGTATTGAGAGGGATCAAATCTTTCAAGGTGTAAACTTTTTTTGAATGCAAAACTTGAGGAAATGTTTGAACCTTGAGATATTCTATCCCTCTCAGCACTTGATAGATATAGAGTTAAGATAGATCTACGTTGGTATTCTCTCTCTATATATATTACATAAAAATACTATTGGTAAAATCATGAATTGTCAAAACTAAAAACCCAAAATAATCAATGGTAAATTAACTCTATAACTTTAATTTTACTTGAATTATTATAACAATATTTATAAACACTAGTTCATTATAATTTCTTAATTATAATTTTATTTAATTTTTATTTTTATTTAACTGAATCAAAATATTTCCTAACATAACCAAACATTATAACACATTTTTCATAATAAATTAGATGGTAACTCTTGATGTAATAATTAGAAATAAAATTAAAAATTCAATGGTTTCAAAAATATAAATGCATGAGATTCCCCTTTCATTTGTAGTGATAATCATAACATATTAATGACATATATTAAATGGTGACCACATTGACATCATTAAGTGAAAAAAAGAGTATACGTAGAATGTAATGTTGAATGTCGTATGCATTATGAGTTGTGTAAAAATATCCTATATTATATGTGTCCGAAAATAATGTAATGAATCATATCTCATATTGATAACCATAATAGTTTCCATAATAATGTTGTGTATGCATGCTCCAGCCGCGTAGGAGAGAGACAGATACACAAGGGCGGAGCACCGTTATTCGTTAACTTCCCAGAAACAACATCAATCTTAGAGCGAGAGTGAATGCACGACTATCTTAAGCACCCACCCTTCCCATTTAAACATATCTCCACCTAGATAAAGCACCTTTGTAGAAATATATATTTTGTTGGAGAAATTAGCTAAAGAGTTCATAATAGAAAAAATGGGGTCTTAACAATCCAATATGACGCGCCAAGTTTCAAATATATATTTTCTTTTAAGATCTTAATCTTTCTAAACATGTTGTGAAGGATGTGAGTTTTGTGTGGTAGGGTATTATGAGCTTGCTAAAAGATTATCATATAATCTTATTTGTACTCTATAAATTACATCTTGATCACATTAAATTTCTAAGCTATATTGAAAATAAATACTCACACTATGATAACTAAAAACTCACCTAGAATGCTATAATGTTTGAAGAGATATAAAAGCTCACCTAGAATGTTATGATGTTGGAAGAGATGTTTCTAATGGCTAAAATGAATTTAATCACAACTTCGAAGAAGCTTATGTAGATGATAGATAAAAAAGAATTATTAACAGTTATTAATAAAAATAAATAAATAATTATTTCATGATTTATATTAACTTTGCTTTTCAAGTTTGTTACTAATTTTATCACTGATGGTTTGTGTGCAGAAAAAAGTAACCCAGAGAGTAATAAGCATAGAAGGAGATATTGCAATATTAATTGGGAAGTGAAAGAATATTTTTTTTGAATAAGCTATCTACAGAGTCATGGAATGAAATGATTTGTGTAAATTAGTCTACTTATGACATCTATCTATCTTTATATGCAACTACAAATCTTACTTGACCCAATTTGATAGAAGTGAGTGTCAAACTTACATCACATATGAAATATATAGAATACTTTTGGCATAAAAAGAAAAAAAAAAAAAAAAAAGTTTCCTTCAAATGTCCAAAAACAAATTAAAAGAATTCATTTCATTGATAGACATAATTTTGTTTGGTGAAGAAGATCATGGGGGCAAGAGCATATATAATTTCAATATGTCTAAGTACTTTCCCAGTATAGAAGAAGTGAGGTTTTAGCTAGCTCCGCCCCTTCTCTGTGGGGAGTGAACATAGGAAAATTATAGTAAGAACTATTCCCACTCTTACGAAATTTTGATAAAGAAAATAAACAAAGTAATAAGGCTTGTCTCAAGTATATGGAGATGATGATATAGTTATATACCATTCTAGGTATACGCAAATGTCATTATATATGGAGAGTGCATGCAAGATGTTGTGTGGAACTAGAAAAAGTTGACATAAGAATAATACACAGGATGAGGGTGTCAACCCCTCAACTGCAAAGACATCAAACATAATGACATCGATTATTGTGATGATTTTCAACTTATAATAGCGAAACTACAAATAATTTTACAATATCACATTAATTATCATACATGAGTAATAAAACAATGTATTTCAAGTTTTCCATATAAATTTTTATATTTATTTATTTTTAATTAAATACTTAAAAAAATTAGTAAAAATATATAAATACATTAAAATAATAAATTTCCACCATAGTATATAGATAAATAAAGGCTTTAAATTAAAAAATCAAGAGGATTTTATATTTTTTGAAAATCCACATAACAAAAAATATTAAATAAATTTATTAACAAAATACATTAATATAAATTTAACTCTATGATTATAATTTTTAGCATGATAAAGAGTAATTAATATAGATCCATCTTAACCATGGATCTAGCGAGAATCTCTTAATGTGCAAACTCTTTTTATAGTGCAAAACTTAAAAAAATTGCACCTCCAAATATTGCATCCTCTAGAGACTTGATAGATGATAGTTAAGATCTCTCTCTCTCTCTCTCTCTCTCTATATATATATATATATATATAATTGCAATTAGTAACTTTTAAATGTCACATGTTTATTTTATATTAAAAATTGAATTAATTACACGTCCCTCTTATCACTATTATAAGGAAGGAATTGAATATTTTTTTACTTTCAATTACTTCTCTTTGCACATTAAAATATTTTATTGTGGTTCACACATATACATACGTGTTTTGTTTTTTGTAAAATTGATATTAAAATAAATTATCTAACATGAATATTAAAATAGTTTATTTACTTATCAAATTGAAATATGAAAATATAAATAATATCAGCTTTATTTGTTTTTTTAATTACTTAAAAATAATTTTTAAATATATACAATTTACTTATTCATATAGACATGAAATTATTTTATTTATGACTGAGAGTGAACTATTTTTACCATATCTCTTTTGTATTGGGTTGTAATATCAACAACCCATAAAGCAAGAACTATTAGAATGAGACTATGTTTTATAATACTTTTAAATTATATTTAGAGAAAGAACATGTTTTATAATTCTTTTAAGTAAAATTAACATAAATTAAAAAATATAAGCAATCACAGTTAAAATAAGACTATGTTTTATTAGTGATATTGGGATTCGAAGTCTTAATGAGAATTATATATTTCATAAAATATAATATATACATGTGTTGTTAATTGGATTTATTCTGGGTGGTTGGGAAGAATGATGTTATCCTCTCACCCATATTCAATTCTCACAATTGATATGATAAGTTTTATTGTAATGGCTTTGGGTCTTATTGTTGAGTATGAGCAATACCACAAGGACCTAAACATATATATTCCTCATATGGAATATAAAGATATTTCTCATGGAAAAAAGTAAAAATAAAATAACAAATGCACATCTCGTAGTCTGCTACACGAAGATATCATGAGTACATAAGGTAATTTCAAACAATAATTATGTATTAAATTCACACAAACACATAAACATCATTGTTGATTTTGATTAAGTAGAATAGACATATTTATATACATCTAATGGGTGATCGGTCATGTCTTTGACAAAGGGAACAACTTATCATTATTACACATTAATGATTTTATAATGATTTCCCTAAATATAAATATAATTATTTAATATATGATGATTACTATGCTATAACCCTAATTGTAATATGCCCTTGGTATATTACAAGTCTTCCCCTCCTTATTAATGCTTTATCCTAAAATCATAAGAAAGGAAAACAATTTTGAAAATAATGAATCATATTCTTGTAACATTCACATATTTGATTAGGTTGAGGACATGTGGTGATATGATGTTTTAAGCCTGGAAGAAATTTGGTGCATTGAAAAGGATTAATCTATCCACAATGGATTCTTCTATGATGATAAAATTATATATTTCATTTTCTTTGTTGTTGACCTTGAGGGAAATATATCTTTAGATGCTTCATTATGTAATTACATAATTGATTTTGGTTAAATATTTTAGGGTACTAGAATATTTTTTTTTTTCACATCGCAAATTTGTTGAGTTGGGTGTTAAGATGGTATCTTGAAAAGCTTATCCTTGTTAATCTCTAGCTCAACCTTATCATGATTTACTTGAACCATCATGACGATATTTGTTATTTTTTATTTATTGGAATGTCAACTTCCTTGGTATGAAATTTGACTTCATTAGTGGTGACCAATGTTATGTCAACACTTACTAAATTCATGGGTGTTTCTTTATCACATAATTGTTTCTTGAGCTCCAATTTTAGAAGCTCTTTAGCTTATAAGACTTTATAGTAATGACACATTGATTTTTAGTTGTGATCCCTTTTGTTAAAGTTTCTTTATCTTCAATTTGAATTATTGTAGGCTCCTCCATTGATACAATTTCATTGATAACAACATTATGTTTTTTATGTTTATCAAGTCAATATTAGTACCCTTATCCATGGTTTATGTTTTAATTCCAACTTCCTCTTATTCTTAAATTTTGGTATTCACAAGTAGATTCCTATAATGATTAATCAAATGAGAAATTCCTTCATCCTTGAATGATAAGTTTTATTGGTATTTTTAGACTATTTTTTATGAGTGTTTTTTATATTATTAATTTGTTGTTATAATTCTTTAACTTCTTGTTCAAATTTGTGAATTTTTGTATCTTACTTTTCCAATTACTTTTGATTTTTCACAATTTCTTCTTTTCTGATGAAAAGGTTTTTTTTTTCAAATATTTAATTTTTCTTTATAAATTATCATAACCTTGTTGAAGCATTGTTTTTTCCACTTGGATTTTAGTATATAGTTTATACCTTCTAATTTAGGAACTTTTTCATCTTTTTATAATAATTTTTTTTGAGATCGGGACTTTGGTTGATTGTATTGTTTTTTATAATTTAATTCCTTCATTTATGTGGCTAACTCTTGAAAATATTCTTTTAGGTAAGAATTATATCTTTCTTTTAATTCTCTCTAATATTTGTGCATATCAATTGCACATTGTAAGTGTACATTGCTTTCTCTGATTTGAGAATCAATTTTGTGCATATCCATTAATTTTTCTAATTTAATGTATTGCAACATTATTTTATTCGTAAAATGCTAGAATTCTATGTGATTTTTTATTTACATTCATGGTAAAGTACCACCAATAGATTTCAATCAAGAGTTTTCCAAGGCCACATCAACTCCCTTGGTATGTACAACACAAAAATTGCATTTTGGGGAGTATTTATCGATGTTTAGTTCTAAATTATTAATCTCATCATTATACTCTTGTGTAAGAGCTCTTTTAACTTCCTCTTTTATCACTTGTAATCTATTTTCCAATTTGGTATCAATATAATTTTGATTCAAAGAGAAGTAAAGGGAGATGCTTACCATCTCATTCCAAATCCTTTCTAGCATAGGCATGATATTTATTGTTCAAAAGTGAATTGATCCTTCATTCCATTTAAATTTGATGAACTTATCGCTTCAATTAATAACCTTTCTTGACTTATATTATTTTAAGATCCTGTAATATTTTTATAATAAATCCATTTACTATCCATTCACTTTTTCTTCTCTACTATGTAAGAAGATATTTTTTCGCTTACGTTGCTATACATATATAAAGTTTAGCATACATACATAAATACATGCATACATGCATACATACATACATACAGATACATATGCATATGCATATGCATATCTATATCCATATCCATATCCATATACATATACATATACATATACATATACATATACATATACATATACATATACATATATATACATATATATATATATATATATAACCATCCCTCCCACATTTACCTAATTTCACTGGTCTTTCATGGTAAACATGGGAGAAAGAGCTATTACGACATCACTCGTCCCT
>APFE030530672.1:0-17054 GCA_000404065.3 Pinus taeda
AAACTGCTTCCTTGCTTGCATGAGTGGCTGCCATGTATTCTGCCTCTGTAGTTGATAGTGCCACTACAGATTGTTTCTTACTCATCCAACTGACTGCACCTCCAAATAGGTTAAACACATACCCACTGTAGATCTTCTCTGATCCAGATCTCTAGCCCAGTCTGCATCAACAAAGCCACGGATATCCAACACTCTGTCCAATCCTGGTCTTCCTTGGTAGCACAAACCATAATCACTAGTGCCACGCAAATACCTGAAAACCCGCTTCACTGTTGTCCAGTGCTCCTTCACTGGTTTTGACATAAACCTGCTCAATACTCCCACTGCATGTGCAATGTCTGGTCTAGTACAGACCATTTCATACATCAAGCTACCGACTGCACTTGCATATGGAACACAGACATGTCCTCTTCCTCTTCTTGTGTCTTGGGACACTGTTCATCAGATAACTTTACACCTATAGGAATAGGAACCTTCACCGGTTTACTATCCTACATATTAAACCTCTGCAATATTGTCTCGACATACTTCCTCTGGTTAACCAGAGCTTCCTCTTTGCCCGATCTCTTTTAATTTCCATGCCCAAAATATAGTTTGCAGCACCGAGATCTTTCATGTCGAATTTGGAGGACAATTGGGTCTCAAATCCTGGATAATTTCTTTGTCATTTCCAACAAGCAACATATCATCCACATACAAGACCAGATAAATAACACGGTCACCAATTAATTTAAAATACACACAGTGATCTGCTTGGCTTCTGGTGAAGCCAAGTCCCCGTATAAATGTATCAAATTTCTGATACCACATCCTTGGTGACTGTTTTAACCCATACAGAGACTTCTTTAACTTGCATACTAGTTCTTTCTTACCTTCACCGCAAAGCCTTCAGGTTGCTTCATGTAGATCTTTTCTTCCAGATCCCCATGAAGAAATGTTGTCTTCACATCCATCTGTTCTCCCTCAAAATCAAAAGTAGTAACAACAAATAAAAGTAATCTAATAGAAACTACCTTGGCAACAGGAGAAAAAATATCACCAAAATCAATTCCCGACACCTGGGAATAACCTTTTGCTACCAACTGAGCTTTGTATTTCTTCACCTTCCCTTCTGCATTTGTCTTCTTCTTGAACACCCATTTGCTGCCAATGGGTTTCCTTCCAGCCGGCAACTCCACCAGATCCCAAGCCTCATTTTTGTGCAAAGATGCATTTCATCAACCATGGCCTCTTTCCAGAGTTTTCCATCCTCTGAATTCCACTGCTTCCTTCACCATTCGTGGTGATCATCATCAGTAACAGACCAAAGGCAAAGTTGAACAGAAAGCAGATACTATACCTTTCTGGCTGCCTTCTTTCTCGAGCTGATCTTATCACAGCCAGAGTTTGTGGCTCTTCATCTTCCGATTCCTCCTCTGCTACAGAGTCTGATTCTTCCTCATTTAGTTCAAACTCTATCTTCACAGGTTCCTTTGGTTGGACTTCATGTTTAATAACATCTTTCACCTCTCTGAACACCACATCTCGACTGTACACAACCTTCCTTGTTACTGGGTTCCAAAGCTTATAACCCTTTAAACCATCCTTATACCCAATAAAGATTCACTTTTCAGATTTACTATCCAACTTGGTTTGTTTCTCCTTTGGAACATGTACATATGCATCACATCCAAATACCCTCAGATGTGAAAGAGAGGGTTTCCTACCAGTCCATACTTCTTGTGGAGTCTTATCCTCCAACGCTGATGAAGGTGACCTGTTGACCAAGTAACATGCAGTATCCACCGCCTCTGCCCAGAATTCCTGTCCTACCCCGGCACCACTGAGCATGCTTCTTGCCCTTTCCATCAACGTCTTGTTCATTCTTTCTGCGACTCCATTTTGCTGAGGTGTATATGGAGTAGTCTTCTGCCGTGCTATACCACAATTCTTACAAAATTCTTCAAATTCCTTGCTGCAGAATTCTCCACCATTATCTGTCCTCAGCACCTTTATCTTCTTCTCTGTCTGATTTTCCACTAGAGCCTTAAATTCTTTAAACTTATCAAAGAATTCAGATTTCTTCTTAAGGAAATATATCCATGTATTCCTTGAGAAGTCATCTATAAATGATACATAGTACACAGACTTACCCAGTGAAGGAACCTTCACAGGTCCAAACACATCACTGTGCACAAGCTCTAATATCTGTTTCGTCCTCTTACCACCAGAGGGGAAACTCACCTGATTCTGCTTCCCATATACACAATTTTTCATAGAAATCAAAATCCAGAGAGCTATTACTCATACCTTCTACCATACCTTTACCATGAAGTATTCAAAGGCCCTTCTCTCCAATATGTCCAAGCGATTGATGCCACAGCATGGTCTTCTCTCCAGAGACCACTAGATTTTCTGCTCCATTTTCAAGAACCATAGAACTATTGCACCCATCAACAACAGTGCTACCTTGCAGCTTGTGCAAAGTTCTAATCCAAACTCCCCGCATCAATACCAGTGCTCCTTGAACCATCTTGTAGGTATCCTTCTCGAACACTGTCTTTACACCCACATCATCCAAATTCCTTACAAAAATCAGATTTCTGGCTAGTGTAGGAATATGCAGAACACCCGCAAGGGTTCTAACCCTTCCACCTTGCAACTTCAACTTTACTTTTCCACGACCAACGATTCCAGCCTTCCTATCATCTCCTAAGAAGACATCACCACCATCGTATTTCTCATACTCGCAGAACCACTCTCTATGGGGAGTGAAGTGAAAGGATGCACCTGAGTCAATTAACCATGCCTCATGATCACATGTGTACTTGAAGAAGCCAAGTACACATCCCCACCTTCATCTGAGGTGGTTTTCGCCTCTGCAGAAGGAGCATCATCAGATCCTTTTCCTTTATCAGGAGCTTTAGATTTACACTCCCTTCTGAAGTGCCCTTCCTTTCCGCATTCCCAGCACACCACCTTTGTAGGTTTTCCTGGAGATTTAGATCTCCCTCTAGATTTAGATCTCCCACTCGATGACTTATTTTTGTTTCTGTTCTGGGAACGTCCTCGTACAGACAAGGCATCACCATTCTGGTTGTCCATATTTTTCCGTCTCATCTCCTCCGTCAGCAAGGCTGAGACTATTTCATCAAACTGCAAAGCAGTTGCATTGCTACCTATTGCAATAACCAGACTATCCCACGAATCTGGTAGAGAACACAACAAACTGATGCACTTATCTTCATCTGAAATTTTAATATCAAAAGATGATAACTGACTTACCACAGTATTAAACGCATTCAGATGCTCTGTCACCGAGTCTCCATCTTTCATCCTCAGGTTATACAACTTTTTTCGCAGGAATAGTTTATTCACCAGAGACTTAGATTGGTAAAAAGTCCCTAACTTGTCCCACAGAGCCTTCACCATAGCTTCCCCTGATACATTCAGCAATACTGAATCTGAGACACACAATTTTATTGTGCTCTTTGCCTTCTGATCCAACTTCTTCCATTCTTCATCTATCACTCTTGTTGGTTTAGTACCCGGATCTACCGCGATCCACTGATCTTTATCCACCAACAGATCCTCCATCTTGAGTTTCCACAACTCAAAACTCTGACCATTGAACTTCTCAATCTCTATCTTTCCACTGCTCGCCATCTTTTTTCACCACCAGAATCGATCTCGCAGATCTCCCACTGAACAGGGTCTACCACAGGCCCAAGCGAAACCCCTCAGCAACAAAGGCGTCCCCTTGAAGCCAAAACAGCTCTGATAACAAATGTAGGTTTTAACCCCGTAAGAAATTACCTGCATACGAATTCTAAATCACAGAAAAATAAAAATGCGAGAGCATAACACATAAAACACATATACACAGAGATTTCCCACTGGATCCCAAAACCGGACTACCAGCTTGATTTTTCATTATGCTCCTTTCAATGTTACAATACATATTTATACATGCCGAAGCATCCAATACCATGGACCGAAAACCATCACGTCCAATACCATGGACCAAAAAACCATCGCATCCAATACCATGGACCGAAAACCATCGCGTCCAAAAAACATGTGCGAAAATCATGCACAAAATTGTAGGTGGTTCCGCCCAACCTAACATAGGGTCCAAAACCAAAATTTTCTGGGGCGCTGCCCCGGACCCCATAAAGTGGGGTTATGGGTATCCCTCAAACCCGCTGTTAACTACGTGGAAAGAATATAACACAACCCAACAAAAAAAAAAATCTCTTATTTTCTTCTAGAAAAATTACTCTTTTCAATTTCCAAATTTGCGAAAATAAAAACAAGCGAAGATTTGAGAAGTGAAAAAAAATACTTGTAGCCTCCTCAATGTTGCTCCAAAAAACTCCTCAATGGAAAATGTTGCTCCAAAAACCAACTCCTCAATGTTGCTCCAAAATGTTTCTCTAATGATTGCCCAAGAACCTCCTCATTGTTGCTCCAAAACCCAACATCTACTCTTCACAAACTCCTCACAAATGCTCACACAAATCCAAGGAGATATTTATTCGGAAATGTGAGGGGTTTGCGTCACTTAGTAGGCTTGGGTGAGGGGTAGAGGTGTTAGGGAAAAAAAACCAATTTGAAGTCCACCTTGATGCCTTTGTTTACCACTGCCCATGATGACCAGTTTAAGTCAGGCTCGACCGAGTCAGTGACCAACTTGGGCAGTTTGGTAATGGATTGTGTTATCACCTAAAAGATGATCACCTAGCCATTTCTAACTAGGTGGATCAAAATATAGCATGTAGGATTAATTTTACCATAGTAAAATAACTTTCACCATAGGGAATGATTTAGTAAACCATTTTTCTTGAATTATTTTTTATTAAAATTAAAAACAACCATGAGAATAATTGAATAAATCATCATTTATTTAATTTTCTCTAGGAATAATTATTAAATCATTATTTGATAATTATTCCTTGTCACATTTTACTAAATCATCTAGGAATAATTAAATAAATCACTATTTATTTATTATTCCTTAATTTTATTTTTGGAATAGTTGTGAAATCACTATCTAATAATTATTTGGAATTCACACTTTTCTTAATCCTCACAAAGTGGTTAATAAATAATTTTACTTGTTAATTGATTCAACTATTTTCTAAATAAAGATAATTGACCACTTTTAATATCTTTTCTCTCTCCAAAAATATAAAATAGTATTCCTAATAGTTAGATTTTGATTTAGTCAGTGATATTTTATTATTTTCCAATTCCTAATTTAGCCCAATATGTTGTTATAAATAAAAGAATTTTCTATTCATTCTTCACCATGATGATTATTATCATCACCATTATCGTCTAATAACATTTAAGCTCCCACCTGAGTTCCATCTTTCTTTTGGGTTTTTTTTGCATTCTGAGAGAGAACAAGATCCTTGCACCACAAGGACATCAAAGGACCCATCCCACAGAGGGGGATTTACAGACCCATGATGTAAATCTTCTTCACTAGGTGTTTAAATAAAATTATTATTCATTTAAAAGCTTACATTGGTTATTACACTTCTTTTTTATGTTACTATATGTTCTAGGTTTGCATTAGATATTTTCTTGCAGGGTTTTATCATGTTTTATTGCAAATATGAAGCAGAGAAGCAACCACGCCTTGTTGTTAGGGTCACTTGTCACCATTGAATTAAGTGAAGTATTTTTGGTACACTTTTCCAAAATATTTACGCTAACAAATGATGACTTTACTTGTGTAGTAATTCAAATCCTTAGTGACTATCGTTCCAATGTTCTTCAATGTTCTTATAGCTATTTTTAGCCTCTAAATTTCTATTTTTAGATCAAATTTGTTTTTTGGAAAAAAATTGGTTTATGTTGGTTTTATGCATCTTTTCGCGGGTCACAGGTACCAGCTAAGCAAGAGACAACACAATCTTGAGGAAATCTTCTGAGCAAGAGTTGCGGGAGAAAAATGCACTTTTTGGCCACTTTATTGCATTATAGAATGCACTTTTCAGGCCATTTTCTACATTCCAACACACTTTTCAGGTCAGAATCCGCATTATGTCATTTTTCGGATTTTTTTTTTTAATTTTCTAGATTTTTCAACTATTTTGCATGCGTACTAGGAAGGGTTCCTCTTATTTCGTAAGTCAACCCTAGGCCTATATTCTCTTATTAATTTCTCATTGAGGAGGGAAAAAGGCCCAAAGGGTTTAGGGTACACCTCCATCATTTATAAATAGACTTGTTGAGTTAACGAGTCTAGGGTACAACACTTTCAGCGACTAATTTCTAGGGTTTTGTTCACTATTTTATAACCCTTTTGGATAGGTTTATCCATAATTTTACTCCCTTTAGATTTTGGTGTAGCCAGTCCCCCTTAGCATCCTCTTATGAGTCCTAGGTTTTGGAGCTTCTTTCCTATCCTTCTTCAACATTTTCACCTATGATTTTTGTTGATTTTCTTCACCATTTTTAGTAGTAGAAGCCTTGAGATCCTAGTCCCTTAGACATTAGATATTTTGGCCATAAGCGTGTCTTTGAGTATCTTTTTTTCCACCTCTTTTTGAGTTGCTTGATAGCCTTTTTAGGTGGGGGTTTGTATGCTTTGATATGTTGTTCATTTTACTATCCATTTTCAACATTATTTACAGTTTTTCAACACTTTATTTTCAGCAACACATGGCATCATAAAACATTCCCAATTAAATCATCCACTTGAGACATAATTTTCACACACACACACACCCTAAGCGAATGTGAGCTTGTTGAGAACTGCAAAGCCAAGACTTGAAACACTGCAACTTAATAATTCAACACACATAGATTAATCGCACTTGGGCACCAGGGCCAAACAATCTGTGTAGCTAGGTGTAGAATAGGTGAGATAGGCTTCTAATAACACCCATTGATTACTTACATTGAGACATATAATTTGACATATTAGGAATATTAAAATACTTCACCATTCGATAATCCAAAGTCGGAGTACATTAGAAACTTGATTTAGAGGGTGTTAGGCTAGGTCATCGTATGAGGGGTTCTCCTAGGGACTATCCAATGCATGGTAGGGAACCTCGTGCGATGGCTAATCATCAAGAAGCTAAATACTTGACCAACCCCGTGAGACGAAGGTGACCATAGTGACGAATCATAGGAAAACACCCTATAGTACTGGCTGCGGGAAGCAGTTAGTTCTCTACCCCACCTTTCCCCACCTTTCTCTAGACAACTCTGCTTGCAAGGATCATCTTCCATCAAGTAAGAAGTCTTTTGGAAGCCCATTTGAAATTTTATATTTAAGACTTGTTTGAGGATTTAGATCACCTATAGGCTAGAGGTCATTTTATTTTCTAAGATGCATTTTCTTGAATTGAGTAGCATATTAATATAGTTAGTTTACACTTAGCACCATTGCACTAGGTGTTTGGTTTATGTTTGTTGTTATTTTTCTCTTATCATCACCTTTTAGTATATTAAGTCATCTTTGTCTTGAAATCATTGCACCCCCTAGGCATTTGTAACTAAGACTTCATCACCTTCGTCCCCAGTTTCCTTTAGGAAATCTTACTCCTCCCCATCAAGTTAGAGTTCATCCTCCTAGTGCTCCATTGAGTCCTCATTTTGACTCTAGTTCTGCTAATTATTTTAGTTCTTCCTTTGATTTTACATCTTCCCAATCCCGTGCCACCACCATGTTAGGAAACAATGTGGGTGCGAGAAACCAAGGTGGTAACCAGGCTAATCCCACAGGCTGAACCTCTATTGGTATGATCACTAACCTCCCATTTCTCCCTTATCTGGTTGGTTTGAGCCTTCCAAAATTCAGTTAGCTCATCAACGGTCCTCTTCTCCATGACCCAAATTGGCTTTCTATACCTACCAAGCTTCCTTCTGACATCCCCAAGTTCACATGATACCCTGGAGAAGATCCCACAAATCATGTTCTCTCATTTCATATGTGGTGTTCATCTAATTCCATCATTGAATACTCAGTTTGTCTTCATCTTTTCCAATGCACCCTTACTGGAGTTGTTACTAAGTGGTATGTGGACCAACTACATTCCTTCCATTCCACCTTCATGACTGTTGATAAATATTTTATGTCGTAATTCCATTTAGCTCTCTGATATGACATTGGTACCAAAATCTTGACCTCTTTTTGTCAAACATATGCCACTTGCCTATATGACCATGTTCAAGAATGGCACAGAGGGAGGAGCGTCTATGGGGATCCTAAATTTGAAGACTGTGTTTATATGCATTGGTTCCTTAGAAATATTTTTGCCCCCATCGGTAAATATGTCACCTCCAACTTCCCCCAGTCTAAGGAAGAAGCGCTCTAGGTAGCTTTGAAATATGACTTGGTCTATGCATAATCAAGATATGTTTATACTGTCCTTCCCGATTCGCCTCGACCTAGTGCTACTAATGTGCTAGGGGCATATCATGCCACTGACAACGTCATTGGATCTACCTCACACCCTCAACCCCCACCATATCCTCAACCTCATATGATTTATTGTCAAACCTAGGGTAGGACCAATTCCACTTACACATATTCCCCTCCTACTCCTTCCCATGGAAAAACTTACCAAGGTTCAAGCACATCGTACACATATCCCCATCTGCATTAGTTGATGCCAGGGCTACTTGTTGCTTCACTTGGTTATCCCAATGTTGCCACCAATTCTTTCTATCCTCATGCACCACCTAACACTCCAACCCCTCTATCTCCAATGCCCCAATCTCCCATGCCTCATCCACCTTTGCCATAATAGAAACCACCTCCTCAAGGTTCAATGTATACTCAAAAGAGTGCAACTAATCCCCCCAAACCTAAGTGAAAGAATGTGGGGAAGGGTAACCAAAACCAGCCATCTCAGGGTAACCAAGGTCCACCACTTAATGCCCCTCGGGATGACCAGCCTAATCTTGCAACCCAGCAACAAGGAAGACATCCCAAGAAAAAAAAGGCTCTTCATGAGAAAAAACCTTATTCATTTTTTAGAGTATGTAGCCATTATACCCATGAGTATCCCATTTTACCTCAGATGCACCAAGGATGGGAAGCTTAAGCAACTACTTCTAAAGGACCTTATCCCATTGCTCTACCTCCTCCCATTCCTACTTCATCAAAACTGACTGTGCTTAAATATTATTTTCCCCATAAGGGATATGTAGCTTCCCAACCCACACAGTGTAATGTAGTTCCTCAACCTTCATAATTTGGATAGAAAAGTTCATATTCTCATGATGAATTCTGATGAAGTCAACACTAAACAAGTCAATCTCCAGAATTTGTTGCACCAATATGACAAGCCCCTTTCAAAGTTCACGACTGATTCCCAACCCAAAGTTTCCACTCAGCCTCTATCATCACCAAATGGCACCTTACAGATCCCTCTACCTAAATTCGAGGTTCCCCCCAAAATCCCCAAAGGTCCTTCACCCATACCTATAGCATAGTAGATGACTTAGTCCAATCTTCTGCTTCCATGCCAACACTGGAAGTCCTCTAGATGTTCCTATCCCAATAGAAAGATCTAGTATCTAATTTAGGCACTGTGGATCCCTCTAACAATTTCTTGATTTCCTTTGACATTGACAAATCAAAATAGCCCCCCCTTCCTTCATCAGTTTCCTTTCAAATACCAGTCTCCATAAAGAATGCCACGAAGTAATGGTGTATCATAGACAAAGGTGCCTCCACCTATGCAATGGCCACTAGTTTTTGAAAACAACTTGGTTCCCCCGACCTATCCCCATTCACTATCATTATCCGTACTTGGGATGGGCACCCCTTGCAGCCCCTTGGTTTGTATCACAACTGTCCCATCACTGTTTTCGGCAAGATTGTCTTGATTTATATCGAAATCATTTGTGCCCCAATGTATTATAACATTTTGTTTGGTCATAGTTACACCTATCCCATGTCCATTGTCGCATATGGTGTCTTTCGTAAGATGTGATTTCCTCACAATGGAAATATCATCACCATCGATTAACTAACTTACTATGACCGTCAGTCTCAGACATCTAATCATACCACTATCTCATCAATGACTGGAAATACTACTATCACTTCCATTATTGGTGTGTCTCTTGGAGTCTATAAATATTCCAGACTATTTAGGGCTTATTATGGCCCACCATCTACCCCTTCTAAGCCTATCTTGTCTAGTGTTTGCATGCTTCAGGCATCATTGGCTGCCCAGAAGTGGTCTGGTATGCCTTCACAATAGCCAACTTCCCTGAAACCTCCTGCTCCTAACTCAACCCAACCTTTAGGTACAATTCCTCAATGCCCATTTCCTTCTACCGATATCTCTCCTAGCCCTTTTCAGCCTGGAATTGTTACCCTGGGTCTTAACTGTCTGGGATAAGTTCCCCCCAGTAATTACCCTTCTATTGATATACCTTTATTATTCTCTCCACTGTGAATATTTTCTACCCTTGTTATGGCTACGTTGAGTCTACCTAACATTGCCTTTGGGATCCCAGTGTGGTCCATTGATCCTCCCTTAAACACTCCTCCTAATCAAATCAAACCTTACACATATTTGACCCAAGATCAACATGTTGTTCCTATCCCTTCCTTTTCTTCAGTTCCATAGAAAACTCAACAGGAAGCCAATCCGGTTGTGAAAGTATTTGGTGAGGGGGGAAAAGCCTAGAAGAAGGGAACCAAAGACAATTCACCCCAAACAACTCTAGTTCCTCATAAACAATCAAGCCTACTCCTCTATGAGCTTTGTGCGATGTTGTTGGCTATGCCATCAATAAATGTCCTTACCTCCCTCACATAAAGAATGTGGTGTCTAATACCTTTTCCGACTCTAAAATTTCTGAGGTCCATGTCATCTTACCTAAGTTAGCTAAGAATAACATATATTTGTGCACAAATGACCCTTGTGCTTTGTGTGATAATTATGGTGATTATTCCCATCATTGCCCTTGTCTTGAATATTTTCACAATACACCTTAGGTTCTTCGTGATTTATATGTCGCTCGTAGTGATTCCACTTCCCCTTTACCTATGGATTTAGGTACCACTATTATACTAGAATAGGAGGCTTTCCAACCCACCATTGTGATTCCCCCTCCTGATGTCGAGATGACGGATAATTCTACCCCTATTCTCTACTTGTTGTCATCCATGGGATTGATCTATAGGAATCTCATGACATCTCCTATTGAGATTCGGTTGAAACTTCTTTGGAGAACACTTCAGTCTCAACATCAGTATATCTAACAACTACAAGTCATATGTGTCCCCTTTTTGATGATGTGCATGTGAACCTTGTTTATCATGGCGATGCCTCAAGTAGTTCATCTTCATCATGTGGTCTCTCTTCCTCCCATCCTCCCATCTTTCATTCCAAATAAGACATTATGGAATCCATGACTACCCTTTATTATCCGTGAGATGATATGCACCATTATGTGTATTTCCTTCTGCAACAAACCCATGATCAATATGTTGTGGAGTCCAAAGACTTCATCCATGGTGAGGATGATTGGTTTCATCCCCCCTTACTTCAAACCCATGAATTCGATCCACATTCACTTTTTAGCCATTACATTACCTCACAATGTTTGGGTAAGTGGGCATCCACTTTTGATAGTCCATGACAATTAATTCTCCCCAACCCTCCTAGTGCATCTGTTAGTGTCAATTCTAGGTCAATAATTCTTCCCCACCTTGAAGAACTTGTACATTCCCATATCATTCCAGATCTCCTTAGGGATGATCCACTAAATCATTCCTCCATCTTACATCAACAACCCAGTCCCTTAGACATTATTTTTGGTTAACCTTTGTTTCATCTAGGTGAGCATCAACTTATTTTATCGAAAGCCACTCTTTTGTATGGTGACACCATGTATGTGAACCAAAAAATTAAGTCCATTTGACCCATATTTGTAGCACCAAGTGAGATTGGTAATCCACCATTTCCTTTCTCATAATTCACTCATCATACATTCTTCCCATAGGAAGATAACCATAAGCAAAAAATGGTGAACCACATCATCAAAATGTCTTTAGAGTCCACTATTCTAAATACATTTGACATGTCCATAGCATGTTGCAGCCATCCATACAAAATTGTGGGGCGCATATGCCCCTACATATCCTCATCACCCTCTAAAGGATCTAGTTCCAGTAGGTTTGAATTCTTGAATCCCTTATTTGAGCATTTGGAACATAATGGTGCTCCACAAACACATCCAGCTAGGGGCATCATTCCCACTTGATAAGTCCGCTCCATCATCATATGTTAGGGGAATGTATCTCATTCTTGGGGGTATGATGGCACACCTAGCCACCTTGTCATTTGATTACCATAAGTCTCAGCCTAGATCCCAACGATCTAGGTATGGTCAATTATCTTCTCATTCCATAGATAGTTTGTCCTACTGGCCTCCCTAGTGAGCCATATACACATCGCATATCGTAGATTATTCATACTATACATTGAAACATTCTACTATAAGTGATTACACACTTACCAACCAATCACCATGTTTGAATTTGGGGGTAGAGATGATCCTATACCTTCTTTGGTAGTTCATTCTTATATTCCTTTATTTCCTTGATATTTCACCGGTAACCATCCTTCCAAGAAGAATTAAGGCCATCTTTAGACAAGTAAGGCCACCTACCTGAAAGTCATAGACCTGAATTTTGATGGTGAGTTTGTTCACTATGATCTCCACAATATTTAGGGTCTTCTCCTCCTCTCCAAATTCTCCAACATCTCAGTATGAAAATGAATTGGATTTGGGGGTAGGAAGCCCTTTTACAGGAAAAATCCTAATTTTCCCATCGCCCATTGCGACCAACCCATATCCCAGTTGATGAACAATTAGCACCATTGGAAATATCTGACTGATTTATCTAATGAGTCTCTCTTTTTTCAGTAATTTGACACTTCATTAGCATTGGCTTAGTGGGTCTTAACCTAGGTTCAGAGTTAGTTGTGCCAAACAAATCCTTACACTACTAGTCCTTTCGACATCAATTCGCAAAGCGTGGACTAAAGTCTCACCTGAAGCAGTATGGGGGGATGCTGGAACCAATTTTCTACACCCAAAGATTAGTGTAATGTCTTTTTAAGCCCTAAATCTGCCTTTGCTAAGATCAATAAGCCATCAAGGCTTATTGATGTAACTTCTTTAATCAGCCTCTAGACCTCTACGAGGATCTACTACTATCTTTCATGGACTATGAATCGGTGAATCCACTACTTACGTGCATCAAATATTACTTATAACCTAGTAAATACTCAGATCAGCTTAAGTGTTCGATAACTTCAACATACAATGAGATAATCTTCACGTAAACAGTTAACAGTAATTGCATTCATATAATAGTATAAGTCGTGTAAAATCGCGTATCAATACATCATTATTTCATAAACCCATTATAACATAAGGTGCATTCATATAAATAGAAGTAAAGATATAAACACAGGTATTTATACAATAATATTCTTTGTAGAATTGAGGCTTCTGTGATCCATCATATTTGTAAAAAGAGCTTCGGCATAAATCACATAAAAAGATTATTGTCGACGTGTTTCAAACCCACCAGTGTGGTTCATCGTCAGGACCAGTTGAAGAAACAGATCTGGCCTAGCAAGTTTAAATAGACTGAGCAGAGACTCTAATGGCTATAAACAACCATATTTGACTCTAGGACTCTAACGGCTATATTTGACTCTAGGACCTAGGCCCTAATTATGATAATAAATTTAATCTTATTATTATAATATTAGGATAATAATATAATATTCTATTTCTAGGGATAAGATAAATTAGGTAAGAGCGAGTGTTATCAAAAGAAATTTATTTGTTTAAATGAATTAATGGCTATTTAAAAATTATTAATATTATTTTTGAATGTAATAAATCTCAAGTTTATTATAATATGAATAAATAAATCTTAAATGCTAATTTTAATAATATTAAGATAATAATATTATATTTCTAGAGATACGAGAAATTAGGAATGAAAAGAAATTTAAATTAATGGTTATTTAAAAGTTACTATTAAATTATTATTGTTTGAATGACAATTAATGAGTAATTTAAGCTATATAAGTAATTATATATTCTTATTGAGTCATTAATTAAATATATATGCTTTATTTATTGATGGTTTGTTTTTTAAACTGATCTTAAGGGTTAGTTTGACTAGAACAGGAGGAAATAATTTAATTTATTTCAAGATATATTATATCTGTATATACATATATATAAGCTATCCTATAGCTGAATATAAAAAATAAATAAAATATAACTAAGACTAGACTTGAGAATACATCCTACTTTAGAAATACTAATAATAACATAATGAATTAAATAATAAACATAATGAATTAAATAATAAAATACTACCACAGAAAAAGGACACTTTATCAGTGCAAATGGATTAATACCTAAAAAGATAATAATCATATATAGATACTTGAGGAACCCAATAATTAGGGAGGAACACACCGCTGCCAGCGATATATATACTCGAAAGGACTAAAAGAAACACACATAAAGAAAACACCCAGGATGAACAGAGGGGCGGGGGGGGAAGGAGAAACCCTAAGACGACAGGGCAGGGATCCAACTTCTCCTGACCTTCCACCCATCATCTCTGTTGAGATTGATTGGTCTTCGCTCTATTTCAATAGCTTCCCTTAACTTGCGATGATGGAACCGATCCAACCTAGCAATGACCTTTGCCTCCTCTATGCAGACATGATGCTTAGTCTTGTCCACATGCTCAGCTAAAGCCGAGGACTTGGTTCTACCATGCCTCAGGTCCGCTGCATGTTCGCAAATTCTCTGCTAGATGGAGCGCCCTGTTTCCCCTATATAGGGTGTCCCACACGAGCAAGGAATCAAATAAACACCCTTCATGTCCTTGGGGTTAACAGGATCCTTCACAGACCGAAGGGAATTACGAATGGTTCTAAGGGGCCTGAAGGTTGAGGGAATGTCAAAATTTCTAAGGATCTGATCAATCTTGTCCGTGGTCCCTTGGATGTAAGGAATGTGAACACCTGGATGGCGCTCCTTAGGCTCTTTTTTGATAAACGCATTTTTGGAAGCTGTAAGGAAAGCCTTTCGACCAAGGTGCCTACTATATTCGTTTTCCACAAAGACATCAAGGAGGTGGGTTCTCTCTCTATCCAGGCTTTCATTATCCGAAATCCTGAGGGCACGCGTAGCTAAGGTGTTAAGAACACCCATCTTCTGAGCAGGGAAATGATGGGAATTAGTGTGAAGATATTGCTCCGTGTGAGACTTGTGAGCTGGTTTGTGTCGTCATGGAAACCCCGAGTTCCCCGCGTTGGGGAATTGTTGAAAACCCTGCGTTTCCATCGTGTCGTAAAATGCAGAAACCCGTGGTTCCATCAAGGGTGGGACATGGAAACCCCAAGTTTCCCAGGCTTGGGCGCCGATGGTTTCGGTCGTGGCTCGACATGGAAACACCAAGTTTCCCCAGGCTTGGGCGTGACTTGGAAACCCCATATTTTAATTGCCGCCGGTTTCGGTCGTGGCGCGACATGGAAACCCCAAGTTTCCCCAGGCTTGGGCGTGACTTGGAAACCCCAAAATTAAGCGTCGCCGGTTTTGGTCGTGGTGTGACATGGAAACCCCAAGTTTCCCCTGGCTTGGGCACTGGGGCGCGACTTGGAAACCCCAAATTTTTTAGCGCCGGGCGGAACCCCCAAATTTTAGGCGCGACATGGAAGCCCCAAATTTTAGGCGCAAACATGGAAACCCCAAATTTTTGGCGCGACATGGAAGCCCCAGATTTTAGGCGTCGGGTAGAAACCCCAAATTTTTGGCGCGACATGGAAGCCCCAAATTTTAGGCTCCCGGTGGAAACCCCAAATTTTAGGCGCCGGGTGGAAACCCCAAATTTGGGCGCCGGGGCGCGGCATGGGAACCCCATATTTCCCGGGCTTCGGCACCTTTTCCGTCGCAGCGTGGAAACCCCAAATTTACCGCCCCCAAGCAATAAAAGATTGTCGTCTTGAGGAAGAGGCAAAGGCACGAGAGCGAGAGGGTTGCGCGGATTTGTTTGTGACAAGAGCGAAGCTCTGAATCGAGGCGACCAAGGGCTGAATCTCAGTGGATCATGGCAGCAAGGCCACTATGCCACTTACAATACGCCGTCGCGTATTTAATTCGTCTGCAAAGGATTCTTCTCAACGATCGTTTGGAATTGAACTTCAAAGATGCCCCGACCGAGATGCTTCACAGTCGTGGTTTGTAAATGACACGGGCCCCTGGGGGTGACAAAGCGACGCCCCTACTGTGGGTCGAGATACAGTCGAAGAGTGACATGCACCGCTTCTAGCGTGGATTCGGACTTAGAGGCGTTCATTCATAATCCAACACATGGTAGCTTCACGCCACTGGCTTTTCAACCAACCGCGATGACCAATTGTGTGAATCAACGGTTCCTCTTGTACTAAGTTGAATTACTATTGCAATGTGGTTCATCAGTAGGGTAAAAATAACCTATCTCACGACGGTCTAAACCCAGCTCACGTTCCCTATTGGTGGGTGAACAATACAACACTTGGTGAATTCTGCTTCACAATGATAGGAAGAGCCGACATCGAAGGATCAAAAAGAAACGTCGCTATGAACGCTTAGCTGCCACAAGCCAGTTATCCCTGTGGTAACTTTTCTGACACCTCTAGCTTCAAATTCCAAAAATCTAAAGGATCGATAGACCACGCTTTCACGGTTTGTATTCGTACTGAAAATAAAAATCAAATGAGCTTTTACCCTTTTGTTCCACACGAGATTTCTATTCTCGTTGAGCTCATCTTAGGACACCTGCGTTATCTTTTAACAGATGTGCCGCCCCAGCCAAACTCCCCGCCTGACAATGTCTTCCGCCCGGATTGACCCTCCGAAACGTGCCTTAAGGCCAAAAACAGGGGCAGTGCCCCATCTGCGCCCCATGGAATAAGTAAAATAATGTTAAAAGTAGTGGTATTTCACTTGCACCGAAATCGGCTCCCACTTATTCTACACCTCTCAAGTCATTTCACAAAGTC
>APFE030530674.1:0-11237 GCA_000404065.3 Pinus taeda
AAATGTGTGTTGTACATTCATCTATGGGGAAATGATAATTTTCCTTGGAAATATTATTTAAAATTTTCCAAAATATTAATGTTACAGCAACTTCCATCAAAGATACATAGAGTGCTTCATGTCTTCCAATTGAAGTTGTTTAGGTTCTATTTCTTTAAAGGTAGTTTAGATTATGACTACTTGAGGATTTTAAAAAGATAATATATTTTATTATGTTAGATCAAAGATACATAGAGTGCTTCATATCTTCCAATTAAAATTGTTTAGGTTTTATTTCTTTAAAGGTAGGTTTAGGTTATGATTACTTGAGGATTTAAAAAAGATTATATATTTATATTGAGTACTCTACTCCCCTCATGCTCTTAACCATAATATAAGAAATTTTATATTATATTAAAGTTAATAATACTATATTAATCCAAAATTAATAATTTAATATTAACATTAAAATATATTAATATTGAATTTTTATTTGAATATAACTTCATCATTTAATTTAATAATAATAATTTTAATATTAATATTAAACTTAATAAATTATTACAAGACATGATAACAAAAATTCTAATAAAATTTGGAATTTTAAAATGAGGTAAAAGCATATTTTTTAGATCATTCAATTTTTTTTTATAGAGGTGATCCAACTAAAATCCACAATTTCATCTCCAAATTTTCATGCAACTTCATTTTGTACCTTAGCAGACTTAGGGCTAAATTTTCCCTAAGGTGGCGGAGTTGATCAAGTTGGATTCATGAAGGAATCCTCTCTCAAATGGCATATGAGTTTGACATTTTCAAATTCATATGATATTTTTCATCTAAATTCTTTTAAACATAATGCTTGAAATTTTTTTGATTTGTTTTAAAGAGGTTGAATAAAAAATCAATATCATAAAATATAGACAACTAAAAATTTTCAAAAAATACCACTATCTTCATTTATTTAAATAACTGAAAAAAACTTCCCTGAATACAGGTGTCTAAATACAAGTGTTTGCAAAATGCAATTGAAATATTACTTAGCCAACTTTTTTTTTGAACAAATCTACTCCTATATTGATACAAAATATTATTACAAAGAGGCAGCGGCCTCGAGAGGTCTAGCCTAGAAAGGCGGCTTACTCACATTACATTTCTGAAAATTGACCCAAGAAGACTAGCTGATGACTGAATAGAACCAGAACCATGACTGGTACATAGAGACAAAAAACAACATTGTCAAAAACTGTAGACTGACCAGAATACCCAAACGACTTGTTTGAGCTTATACATATGATCATGGGAGCGTTGCCTAGGTCAGAACTGTAATCTAACTCAAAAAGTAGCAAAACCCTTAGCTTTAAACAGACAGGGAAAGTACAACCAGAGGACGAAAACCTTGTTATGCATCTTAAGTGGTGGAAGGCGCTTCTTCCATGATTCGACATCCAAAACTAGAGGGATCATCATCATCTGAGGGATGGTCCTCTTTGCTTGGAGAACCGTCTTCAATCGAAACACTCGGACTCGCCCGAGTTGACATAACCTCGGAGGAAGAACCGCCTAGAACCTTGTTCTACTGGTTATGAAACTTAGAAGTGCCTGGCGACTCTTTCTCCCTCGTCTCCGTAGTCGCATGTAGAGTTGCTGACACCGAACCAACTATGCCTTTGCTCAGCTGAATAGTAACAGAAGTAATGAAAGAGTGGTTATTGAGAGTGCAGGGGATTTGAAAATGGGCCGTATGAGCATGAATATTGTGAGAGCTCAATTGTAAAGCATGTTGCCCCCGTCCACGTCCACAACCTCTCCTAGTGGTTGGATGGCGATCAGAGCCGAATTCTGATAAGCAAAAGGAGGAGTCTGTGGTAGAGGTAGAGGGCTAGCGAATGCGTCGCCCACGGGAGCCTCCCCTTCTACAACCCATTCTTTGGCGCAATATAGGCATGCTGAACAGAGCCGAGGGAACAGAATAAGCAGCTAATCTTTACCAGCTGGGAGAGACTGGAAGGGGGAGAGCAACCTCGCTCGAAGAAGCACTGAGGATGACGGAGGATAGGTAACAAACAAAGTTGCAGGTAGCACTATGGAAAGCCAAAAGTCCTAGTTGAGAATCAACCCCGCATTCCAGCACACAACAATTTCCTGGACTAACCCGAGAGCAGAGCGCTGCGCCAACAAGAATACCAAACATTCGCCAAGGAGGAACAATGAAGAACTGGAGGAGAACCATAGCATGAGAGAAGAAATGCCAATTTGGGGTGTTGGGTTGCATTAACGCATCATTGAATGAGCTTACCGGGAGAATGAAGGCTGGCAACGAGTGAGGCCAGATGGCGTTGGGTGTGAACCACGCGCCAACCCATCCAGCCGCCTTCGTACCCTTATCTTTACTGCACACCCGCATCCGGGAATATTACTTAGCCAACTTGCAAAAATAATAAAAAATATATTTTTGCGTAAAAAATAAATTTATTTTTTATTTTTTATTTTTTTTTTTATTTTTTATTTTTTTATATATATATATATATATATAAATATATATATATATATATAATTATATTAAATCTGAAAAAACTTAGCTCTTTCCATGTAAATCATGCTCATATATATAAATTTTAAACATTATATATTTTAAACTAATTTATGCTACGTGGTCACACACATACCTCTTAGGATGTGTGGAAATTTGCAAAGATAAGCATTTCATTTAATGGAAAATTGTCACCAAATATTTTTGCAAAAAAATATCATTAGGACAACAACATAATTCTCCACGTTTGTTTTTTTTACTTTTATTTCATAAAAGAGGAAAAACTTGAAATTTCATCTTCACATTTGGCCTAAAATGTAACCCATCTTCAGGGTTTCACCCTATCTTAAATCATGTCTCCATATTGACATATCATTGTTTTTTTCAATATCTACATAACCAATAACATCATTAATTTAAATCCCTCCATATATTTTATGTCATTTAATAATAGAATAAATGATTAATTCTTTTATTAAATTAAATTATGATTATTTTAAAATGTTTTTGTCAAAATTATTTTTGTTTTAAGTAAAAAGATATGAGAGATTATTGTTCCTTCCTATTTAATATAATATTTATAATATGTACATTGATGATAATAAATCAAGATTTTAATATACTCTAAAGCAAAAAATTAAGTAAAGCACATTATATATATGAAATTGTAATAAATAATGTATTCTATATAAAAAAAATAAAAATTATTCTCTTTATAATCTAAATTTAGAATAAACTATTTAAGTAAAAAGATATGAGAGATTATTCTTCTTTCCTATTTAAATATAATATTGTTATAATATGTACATTTGATGATAAAATCAAGATTTAATATAGATCTAAAGCAAACAAATAAAATTAGTAAACACATTCTAATATGAAAATTTATAAATATGTATTGGTATATAAAAAAAATAAAAAATAATTCTCTTATATGTGTAAATTTACGAATTAAAATAAATTATACTGATTTAAATAATTCAAAATTAAACTAAATTTGCATTGATTTAAATTTAAAGATAAAATTTGATTTAAAAATTTTACTTCAATAAATTCTGAATGTTTTATGAAAATTCCTGTTTTCTCATAACTATATCTTCTTTAATGAAATTATCATTTTCTCAAATCTATCTATCTATCTTCTATATATCATCTATTATCTATCTATATATTATATTATATATATATATATATATAATAGATAATATAATATAATATATATATATATATATAATATATATATATATATATATATATATATATATATATATATATATAAATATATATATATTTATTTAATTTAATTTAATTTGCTTTGGTGTCACTCCAAAACATGTTCACCGGTTCACCGTTTATATTACTATGTAGATTCCTTTACTAGTTCCTTAATTCAAATGATTCACTAGTTCTTTAATTCAACATGCGTGGCCTTATGTAAAAATAATCTCAATTTCATGCGTAGACGACGACTACAAATATTCGAAGGGGTTATTTAAAAAGGTTTTGTTTTTTTTATAACTAATTAGGCCAATAGGGCTTCCTTTGAAAGGGACTTTCATCGTTCTTTTCTTTCTCATGCTGACAAGTGGTGTTCCTATGACAGTGTGAAGCATGCAAAGGTTAAATAGAGACAGGTAGAACAGCAGATGCAATGCAATTACGGGACCCCATATCATGGGTGAGTCAGCAGCGGAGAGTGCGATGGCGTGATGGGCGAGAGATTCCCCTACTGAGTTGGCTGGGCTGGATTCTATACACGGCTTCATAAGAGTGAGTGGAAATGAGGATATATGGTGTGACGCATGCTACAGGGTAACGGCCAAACAGATTGAATTGATTCAGTCGCTTATCTGTCTTATGTGGTGGATCAATCCTCACCGTTTGATCCCGGACAACTGTTCTGACGCCAGTGGTCCCACTCATGTCCCGTCACGTGACCAGAACCTTCAACCGAAACACTTCCATGCCATGCTAATGGTCCCACTCACCTAACCATATCTGAAAGACTTCTCATGCCAGTGGCCCCGAAACACTTCCGAAACCAGATTAGCTGCGATGAGTTTCCCCAACACAAAGCTCTCATTGTGTGCAGGAAATTTGAAAGAGCATCTGCAAAGACTTGGAAATAGATGTGCCACCAAGCTAAGAAACATCAGGATTGGAACCAGGGTCGTGGTGGCTCTCACTTGTCGTAACTCTATCGAGGTAAAGTTTCAGGCTGTGTTTTCTTTCCTTTAAATAATGCTCCTATAACATTGTTGGAGAAGCATTCTAGTAATTGCTATTTTCTTTGTGGCTCTGATAATAGAGTGGAGGGAAAAGAAAAAATCATAGCAGAGCGTATCTATTCTATTCCTCTCGAGTTCAAAACCCTGACAAACTTGATCTCAGGGAGTAGCCATTCCTGTAATGAGAGAAGCCGTTGGATGGAACGTGGACGGCCTCCCGGTAGGCCACAGGAATGTCATGGGGTCGCCTGTGGCGGGATCTCATTGGAATTCGAACCTTGTCGCTTGCCTTGGCAGGAATGATGAATTTTTCACCAGCGATCTTGAAGTTTGTAAGTGCATCTTCTCGTCTGGCTTCATTTGATGTGAATTCCTTTATATCGGTAACAGACAGCACGCAATTTGAGCCCCGCGAGATAAATTTCTTCAGTCTTTATAGCATTGATTAAATATAATATAATTCCAGATTTTCCTTTAAAGTTTAGAGCCTCTATTTGTCTAAGTCTTAAATCTATGGAAACTTGGGAGAGTCTAATGTGTAAATGATTAAATTCGACTTTCGATTTGGAATTAGTTTTAATAGACCAAAATTATGCACAAATCCCTTTCTATTAATAAAGAAACGGGTCAATTGCCTCTTGCAAGTCACCGGAATTAAGTTCTCCACTAAACTGTCCGCAGAAACATCTACGATGGCCCAAACGCTTGCACCAAGCTGCTGGAAGAACCTTAAGAAATAGAAGCGGCGAGAGAACATGGAGCCCCATATGCATTTTTTAAGATAAAATATTAACATTCTAGAGGGTCGTCTTTGCTAAGCTTTAGGAAAGTAAGATTACTTAAATTTCTAATTCAAATTAAAATAACATATTTATA
Organism: Pinus taeda; assembly: GCA_000404065.3. Classification (NCBI taxonomy): domain Eukaryota; kingdom Viridiplantae; phylum Streptophyta; class Pinopsida; order Pinales; family Pinaceae; genus Pinus; species Pinus taeda. The sequence goes on from APFE030530674.1 coordinate 5,617, forward strand.
ATTAGATATTTTGGAGCAGTTCACTTCCCCGCTGTAACAGTACTCTAAAATATTAACATACCAATTGGGGTTGGCCGTTCCTGGTACCCTCTGTATCATATTTTAAGTAGGTTATCTTGCTTTGTAATGAAACTGCCAAAAAACATGCAGTGTCAAAGTTTGCATCAATAGCTTTAGTGAATGTTGATGAATCCAAGTTTATCTCAAGTACGATGCAGAGGAAATCTAAATTTATCCGAAGTAATTTGACATCAGTTTCATAACAACTACGATCTTCTTCTTTAATCTTCATCATATGAAGACGGACTCAGGGTCCTGTACGTAATGCTGATGCGGTTGGAATATTGTATAAGTTTTTGAAAAGGTCATACTCGTCAATGTACCTGTATAATAATAAGTCTTGAAAGTTAAATTTCAAAATATCTCCATAAACTTCATTATTGTAGCAAGCCCTACACTCTGATGAAAAGAACGATTGAAGAGAACTCACCTGAACAAACCTTCAATTTACCAAATATCTTGAGTAAATTCAGAGAGGCATTTATAGGCAATCCCAAACTCTGTGGAGAAGATTTTTAAGATATCAAACCCTATGTCAAGATATCAAAAACGATTCTACATCAACAAGCAATTCAACACCATTCACTCAAGGCAATTTCAAAGGAAGTAGAATATAAATTAAGGATCCATCTCTGCCTCCTGCAACACCAACGCGAAAGGCAAAAGTAAGTTTGTTTGTTTGGGCAGAAAGGAAAATGGCGAGTTGTACTGCAGGCCAGGGTATCAAATGCAAAGGTAACTACTTCAGTTCAGTTCAGTTTAGTGCAAGGAGTTATGGCCACATTCTTTTTATTTCATGTATATCATTTCATGGCAAAATTGATTTTCAGGGTTAAGCTGGATTTATGCAAACTGTATGTGTGCAATTTATGCTTCTTGAAATCTGATATATTTTGATTTGAACTTTTGTTACAGCTGTTGTTGCATGGGGTGCAGGGGAGCCTCTGAAGATTGAAGAAGTGGAAGTGGCTCCTCCACATGCAATGGAAGTCTGGGAAGCAAAGGTATGCTATGAATAATTATCATTAAACATCAAGTTTCTAGGAAGCAAACATATGCTATGAATAATTATCATTAAACATCAAGAAAATTTGAAGGAAGGATATTAATTACACATCTCCAACTGCACTGTACTATATAACACATACAAATATTGCTTTTAACAATGAAATGGAATGACTGATACTGATACTGCTTTGGTTGCGGGGCCAAACTTCTCTCTTTCCCCGCATTTTGGGACATGAAGCAGCTGAGTATGCACTCTGCTCTTGCCCATGAGTTCCATGTATTCAAAAAAATTAGTTATTCATATTAGTAGGTGTGTGGGATTTCAAAAAAGTTAATTAGTCATACTAGCAGGCATTCAGGATTTCAAAGAAATTAAATAGTCATACTAGCAGGCATGTAGGATTTCAAAGAAATTAATTAGTCATACTAGCAGGCATCATGTAGAATTTCAAAAGGGAAAAGGGAAAGTAATTTTCTTGTGATTCATTGGTCACTAACTATAGATCTGTTGCTTGACACAGAGTTGTTGAGAGTGTTGGAGAAGGGGTGACTGACCTTAAGGAGGGTGACAGTGTGCTTCCCTTATTTACTGGAGAATGTGGAGAATGCAAACACTGCAAGTCAGACGAAAGCAACATGTGTGATCTTGTAATAATTAATACTGACAGGGGGGTTATGATAAATGATGGGAAGTCGAGTTTTTCAATCAATGGGAAACCCATTTACCACTTCCTTGGCACATCCACTTTCAGCCAGTATTCAGTTGTGCATGTCGGTTGTGTTGCCCAAATTAATCCAGAGGCTCCTCTTAACAAAGTCTGTATTCTCAGTTGTGGGGTTTCAACAGGGAAATCATTTTCTGGACTTTTTGAGGGTAATTTGTTGATGATTGTGAAAAAGAGATCATTAAAAGGATATAATTGACATTGTACACTGTTTTATCCAATTCCTAAAGTTATGGTTTCCTGGACTGTTAATAATAAAATCATCCATGATTATTCCCTTGATTGAAATTCTTATTCACAATTTATTTTGTTGTGGGATCAGGCATGGGTGCGACTTTAAATGTAGCAAAACCCAGAATGGGTTATCTTTATATTTTGTCATTTCAATTATAATATAATTATTATTTATTAATTGATATTAATTATTATTTATAATATTATTATTAATGTCTAAAAAAAATAGTTACAAAATTATTTATAGATCACAAAATTAACTGTATTTTATTAAATATCACATAAGAATACAATAAGTATTGGTTTAAGAATATTATAATTTGACTTTCTAATCGCACTATACAATTACAGGGCCTACCTTATTTCCATCTGGTTATGGTTACCTTCTGGATTTCTATTTCTATGTTTACCTATAAAATAAATAAATAAAAATGTCTTTCAATTCGAAATACACGCAATGGTAAATGTTGACATAATCCAAGTAAATAATGTTGATATTGCGGAATGGTTAATGTTTATATAATCTATTTAAATAATGATTTTTCAACACTCATGGTTTAAGTAAATAATGTTTTTTCTTATTTGAAATTAACTATTGTTGATCTGACCTTCACTTGAGGAGTTATCATCATTACTTAAGGTGGTTTTATATATGGTATAAGTGAACAACAATTTTAGAAATAATTAATGAGTTTACAAGTTGAAGATAGAAATACATTAGATAAGGCACGGTTATTTTAAAATATTAAATTACAATGTGGAAAAGCATATTACAAGTACTTAATGTTTTAGTTGTAGTGTCAACTAGCAATGTAAGTGGTTTGTTTTAATATTTTCAAATCACAAATTTCTCCGCTTTTCATTTATCATGTACAATGGTGTAATTTATTTTTTATTTAAAAAAATAAAGTGTGTTGCCAATCATCTATTGAGTTTTTAGTATGAACACGTTTTAAATTTAATATATTGATATGAATGGTTTGGTTTTGGTTGTGTTGTTTTAGTATGAAATCTGCTGGTACGGGATGGTCATGGTGGTTATTGCCTTGGTCACTAGCGAGCTTTGTATATGCTTGACTATCTGTATAGGTTTCTTGCTTTTAATAATCCTATCAGCCTCTTTTTGTACCTTTTGGGACAATTGCTAGTTTTTAGCTGGTTTAGAATTGTATTAAAATTAAGAAATTTGTAATTTTAATTTTTTAAGTTTATATAATATAATTGTATAAGAATATTTTTTTTAAGATATTGAATTTATTAGAATGTTTAATAATTCAGTGTAGGATAGAATTTTGTTTTTGGGATGAATTAATAAATAAAGTTGAATGGATAGGTCATTTTTATATTAAATTGAAAATCATTCTCAATGAGTTTGATTAATTTATTATTGAACCTATTTTAATGTATTTTTGTCTTGACGAGCATAAAATAAATGTATTTTTAGGGAGAGTTTTATTAGGGCTTTGAGAAATTTTCTATACTAAGAGTTCGAAATTGAATCATGACTTGGAAACTCATTTCAAAGTTAATCCCATCAGGTAGCTTATCTTAATTGGTTCAATGAAAGGTTTTTAGGGAGGGGTGAAACCCCCCTCTTATAGCAATATTGGATGCCATAAGTCTCTCAAGGTAGCAAATTTATGGATGAAACCTCACAGTTGGGTGCATAATGACAAGCTCAATTGAATGGGAGATGCCTTCCAAAGGCCACAATGAACTCAAAGTTTGTCATACCCAATAATAGACTAGAGAAATCAAGGGAGTTCATGAAACATCAAAACTTGGTTAGCAAATTCATGAGCATCTAGCCCCAAGAACCAAACATTGTGAAGTGGATTCAATTAAAATGGCCACCAGAAGGGGTGGTGGAGCTAAGATTGAGGGCCAAAGATTTTTTACGGTTATCATTTCAAATTTGGAAGATCGAGAAAGGGTTTTTGAAAATGGTCCAAATTTCATGAATAATGTCGGGTCCTTTATGAGATTTTGGGACTTGCTCTCCTTCCCGAATATTTTTGGGAACCAGACATTTTCATGGGCATTGGTAACACTATTGGAGACTTTATGAAAATATTGTAGATCATTTAGAAGCAAAATGAATATCTCTAAACCCCTCTTTGCATCAATAGATATCTAGTACCACAACAAGATCTGGACATACTTGCTAGATTATGAGCACATGTCCTTCAAATAAATAAAAATTATATATTCAAAAGTTGGAGGTCCCACCACTGCTAGTATAACACCAGTCAACTTCAAGTTGGTGAAACACCTATGACATTTTGAACATGTCATTATTCAATGAATACCTTAATACCTTAAAATATGCAGGAGATACATCATTCTTTTATCACTTGGTAAAGATCGGTATTTTTAAAGTTTTATTTTTTATTTTTTTGTTTGGTTGTGGTAAATGTGTTACAAATGGTATCAGAGCCTCAGGTCCGCACACTGATACTTCTGGGATATATATATATATATATAATATATATTAATATTTATTATGAACAACTAAGTAAATGTGAATGTGAACAAAGAGATCAACACTAAGGAGTAGAATGTAGAGGGGTCATAGACCACCGAACTAGCCCGAAGTAACTTATGTTGGGGCCAACCCCGACAGATGGATATAATTGGGAGAGTAATCTCGACAAGCCAATGATGCCCTACTCGAAACTGTCCAACAATTACGTGTTGAGATGACAAGCTTGAGTACAGATAATGAATGGTTGCAGCAAGAGCAAGAAAGAATCCTTAAAAGATTGTTCGATCGACAGAATCAACGGGGAACAGACCCTAATGCTAGTAATGTGGAGAAAACCACAACAATCCATCAAGGGGAAGATAATGCAAAATCGGGAGAAAGACATGAGGACGAGGAAGAAGGGCATTCTGATAATGTTTATGACCGACGTAAATAAAAAGACTGAAATTGGAATTAAAAGAAGAATTCAAAAAGATAAAACCATCACTCTTTGGAGGAGAGACTGAAGAAGCAGTGGAAGCACGGTTAATTGACATGAATAAATACTTTCATATTTATGACTATAATAACAGACTTAAGGCACGACTGGAAGTTTATCAATTAAGGGGTAGGGCCACCCTTTGGTGGGAGGAAGTCAAAACTGTGAGAAAAATTGATGAAGAGTAGGTTACATGGAAAGAAGTTCAAAAGCATTTTAAAGATACATATTAAACTGAGCATTATTATAATGAAAAAGCAAAGGAGTTCCATGATTTAACGTTGGGATCCTTGACCATGGATGAATATGTGAAATGATTTACCTTATTATGGTATATGCTGTATATGCAAGAAGAAAATGCCAAGATTCAACGTTTTATTAGTAGCCTACCCAACTTTATGAAGGAAAAGCTAGAATTCGATTACCCAAGAACAATGGATGATGCAGTGCGAAAAGACCGTATATGTTATCAGCAAATGAAATAGAAAAGTGAGGGATAAAAAGGAGGATTGAGCCAAAGGGGGAGGAATTTACCCCCAAATAGACAGACAAAATCTACCAATGGAAGGAATCTACAACAAATATCCTTCAGTAAATTTCCAGCAAGAAATCAGTCAAAGGTTCCAACATC
>APFE030530675.1:867-13072 GCA_000404065.3 Pinus taeda
GGAACAACTGGAGGTGAACTGTCATGAGGAGCAGGTGAACTGTCATGAATGAATCCAGCACTCTGAAACTGAATGGGCTTTGAGTAGTCTGGGATATGAAAGGACAAGTCCTTGTCATAACCAAGACCGGTTCTATGCTTCTTGTGGACAAGCTGTTCCCAAGGTCTGATGATGGGCTTGGGAAGTGCAGACTGAGTTTCTGCATCTGCATGTACAACTGCTGCTTTATTTGAGTGAACTGTAACATTATTGACTTGCTATTTATGGGAGCTTGTTTCAATCTTCTGAATAGAAACAGGTTCAGAATGATGACTTCACTTGTGTAATTCTTCCTGCTGTAGCTTTGTCTCAAGCTACAAAAACTCTATCTTTTCTTGTGCATTTTGTATACATTTTTGAATGTCAGCAATAATGTCTTTATTGATTATGATTGCGCTGTCAGTAGTGGATACGATTAGAGTTCTCAATAACTCTAATATTATTTCAAGCTTAGCCATTTTTCTTAGCAGTGGGAAAATAAAGAGTGTGAGCAATTATGTAATATCTTCTTCTACAAACAATATCAAGCCTTAATGGTAAGCTTTGGAGCAACCGCTAAGACCAAATTTCAACATATACCACTTAAAAATTTGGCTAAAAATAGTGAGCTTAAACTGTTGGAGAGAAACTCAAAAGGTAGATTCCCAATGCAAAATGGTACATGTAAAGACATATCTCTGAAACTGTAGAATGTGAACTCAAACTCCACTTCATCAATACATGTCTATAGATCAACAATGTCAACAGTACCAACTCAATAGTTGCTTTATCATAGGCATTTACAAAGAATAATGTGTCAATACTGTCATATCAAATCTCTAAATTTAATCTCCATCTAATGCAAACAGTCAACAACACTCCTTGCATCAAATTAATAGATTACATCAATTCATAAACAAGTTCACACAAAACTTCTCCATAGTTGAGTTTTCTCCATCATCTCACCTTGTATCTGACAGGGGAGGAAATGATGGTCATCTACAAGCTTCAAAGTCACATCAAGCAAGCCTGAGCCACAACCTGCCACACTAGTTTCAGAGTTGTAGCCAGAGACAAAGATGCCCGTGAACATGCCTTCAGTGGGCAATCTGGGACACTTCCTCTAGCAGAAGACTTCAACTTTGCAAACTCAGAATGCCGATGTAGAACCTAGAGTGGAGTGCCAGAATTTAACCAGGCCGGAATGGTCTGGTTCAAAGTTCAGCATGTCAGAATTGAACACTATGAGATCTCTTGACAAGTCAGTTACTCCAAGGCAAACAAGGTTGGGCAGACCTTGAAGGACCACTGAAGAAAGACATAGGGCAATTTTCTGCTGCTACAAATGGAGAACATAACCGGTTTCAGTCTAATAAAAAAGAACTGGAGGCTGCTTTGATGGTTGTCAAGAAGATAATGAGAATGGATGCAGCAGAACCTTTCAATACCCCAGTGGATCCGGTTTTTCTTCTTTGATGATGCATGGGCGTAACAATGGAAAGAAGTTGATGGCTGTATGAAGTCAAACATGCTATGGAAATAATTCATCTCCTTACTGATCAGAACCCAATACAGGTCATAGTGGATGCTATCATTAACAGTGGTCCAAGAGAAGATGCCACTCGAATTGGTTCGGCTGGTGTTGTTCGACATCAAGCAGTTGATATATCTCCTTTGAGACGTGTCAATCAAGCAATCTTTCTGCTAACCATTGGTGCGCGAGAAAGTGCATTCCAAAATATCAAAACGATTGCTGAGTGCCTTGCAGATGAGCTTATCAATGCTGCAAAGGGGTCTTCAAACAATTATACAATCAAGAAGAAGGATGAGATTGTGTTGCACGGTTTTTACTCTCGCAGAAGCTAAGGTGTGCAGAGTAGGAGGAGAAACCATGGCGGTCGTTTTACCACAGCCCGAAGTGAAGATTTTCAATCGTTGGACGTTTGAGGACGTAGAGGTTAATGATCTATCTCTAGCAGATTACATAGCCGTCTCATCACAAAAAAATGCTACATTTGTCCCACACACAGTTGGCCGTTACTCAGTCAAAGTACCACTGCTGCAACTGGAATGGTGGGTCTGGAATGCAAAACACATACGCATTCAATATCAGAACTATAACACATTCAACAGAAGCTGGACCTTCTTCAATGGTGGCGTGTCAGCCTCAAAACTAAAACTGGAAAATACAGTGCTATGTTTAATATACAACAACATTCAAACATCGTCAGTTATCAGCATGTCAGGCGTCAGAAGTGAGAGAATATGAAACGTTTATGGAGTCTGAGCGTGTTCAAATGAACAGGGCACAGAAAATAGAATATGTTAGGGCAGTTTTCATGGAGGAGCAACTAACATGCGTTGGGAAATATAGAGAAACACTCGTCAAAAAGTATAGGGAAACGCTCATATAAAAACAAGACACAGATTTCTCTGCCTTTTTTTATGTCCCAAGCAGTTATTCCTTTGCCTCGTTCAGAGTCGAGTGGAGGAGAAAATAGCGACGACTCCACGGTGGAATATGCAACGATGCAATGGAGAAGATTATGTATTATGAAGTATATAAAATAACAACGTTCAGTGTGTTATGGCAGCGTATTGGGTAGACTGGAGTTGACTAACGTAACAAGAGCAGAGGTATAGCAGAGGTATGCAGTGGTATTAACTGGGAGCGTATGTTACAACCAAGAGTGGAAGTAATGTGGTATGGCGGAGAGTGGAGGCATTAACCACCAACACGTCAATATTCAAACATTACCCACAATCACGATGCCGATGCATATAAATTCAGATTTCACAATTTTGTAACTTTGAATAGTAATTATCGAGAATCTGTTGAATCATAAAGGAAACAAAAGACGCAGAATACAGACCTCTGCGATCAACAATTGAATATGGGGCCCATCAATAATTGTGAGAAGCTCAATTTAATGTCCTGCTAAGGAATGCAAAATCCACCGATGAATTCCTCCCAGCGTGAAAAGCCCAGGTTTACACAAACCACAAAAACAAGTGGCTCAAATTGGAGCAGGACCAGCAATCGCCCGCTCTGATACCATGTTAAGCACACATGGACATCAAGAGAGATATGAAAGACAAAACATGTGAGTACAATTTTTATTGACAAATGATATACATTTATAGTACATTATGTGACCATTGGGATTCACATCCCAAGGTCTCTTGGACTCCTTTTTTCCATTCGGCTTCCACACTAACCCATTGAGGATTAGGTGTCCAACAATCCAAGTATTTCGATCAATTTTTTTTTTTTATCTTAAATTTTAATTAAAAAACACAAATAAGATTGAAACAATGATACATAGTAGCTATTGTCTGTTGCTTAGTTTAATTAATTAATAATTAATTAGGGTAACATATGTGATTGGGTGAAGGTATAAGTTAACCCAAATCATCATGATAAACTTTGAAAATTAATGATCGATTAGGTAAAAGCCAATCAATTTGATGGGTATGGCATGATGTTTTTTGCAATCTGGCAACCATTTTTTTTAATACTTAGTTGTTTATTGATATTAAATTCAATGAGCATCTCTACAGTATTTATTCCAGAAACAAGGTGGGGATAAAAATGTATTTATTATTATTATTACACTAATATCAACTTTATGATTTACCATATTATGAAATATATTTATTTTTTTTACGGAGTTCTCAGAGAATGTGGGTGTCCTTACATATATTTATTTATGAAAGTTTGTGAAAGGGAGATGGACAGAAAGTATTTTCTATTAATAATCTATGATGCAATATAATCACCAATGACGCTAAATATCTCAAGCACTCAAGTTCAACGCGAAATCATAATAACCTTTACAAAAATAACACAACCTAATACGTAATACCTATGGGCAACATGCACAATAAAAAAAATAATGCTTTTTTTTCAAATTTATTTATGCCAAAGGGGCACATATATAAGAATATTGCTATCCAAACAATTGACATCTTTAGAATGGCTAGGCTCTCGACAATGTTGATCCTATAGTTTTTACCTTGTGAACAATATGAATAGTAAATTGAAAAACCTGCAATCTTGGTGAACAAAGGTGCCAAGGTTTAAAAAAATATTAATTGCACATAGTTCCATATTAAGCCACTGTAGCTATTAAGGCCCCCTAAGCTTATTTACCTTGCCTTTGTCTGTGGGATCCTAGAATATTCTAAAAATCCGTGATGGCCGTTAAGACTTGCCCGAAGGGTCTCGTTATTCTTTACAACTATTTATCTACAAATTTTATGCTTTAAAATTATTGTTCATGGTATAAAATTATTTACATTCAGATAAAATCCTCAAATAGGAAATGACTGAACTGAGGTAAGGTCTAAGCCTTATCCATATGAAAATCAAATCATGTGGTACAACGCATTATTGAAAAGCTATGAATTTATTGCAACATTAAAAATCATATAATTAGTGACAAGGCATAGCCCAATAACATGTTCAATTCTAGGGCCAATAGTATTAGAGATAAATATTAATATTTTTGTTGTAAAAAATACAAAATTAATTTGTATAGTTTTACTTTATGGAATTGTAAATTATTTAATTGATTGACCAAATTATTAGGTGGCCAGCCTTGAAACCCAATGTGTAATACAAACATAATAAGTTTTATTCAATTTTATTTATTTTGAGATCATCTACAAGAGCTTAGCCATAACATGATATAAGTGATATGTATTGAAATTTAATATACAAAAAAATATATATATAATAATATTTCTATAATTTTATATACAATGTTATGAACTTTCCTAAATTTACTTGGCTATCCAAGTATTTCAATCAATTCTTTATCTTAAGGCCTTCAATTAAGAACATTCAAGAAGTAAAATCTTACAAATCAACATTTTTGAATATTTCTAGTTTCATAGAATAACAAAATAAGTACAGTTTTACTATGTTGCAAGTCACTTTGATACGTAAAATGAACTAAAATATATCATGTACCAATTTAATATTGAGCATGGAAAAAATTACAAATATGCTTCATATTGGCTAGTAGAAAATGTCTTTTAGTGCAATTAATGTATGTTATTACAATGATTTTAATAATAAATTATTTGAATTCTAAAGCCATCCATATTATAATAAAAAAATATATATATGAATTTTTTTGTGACCCACCCATATACCATTGCAACTCTTTTAAGCATTTCAATCAATTCCTTATCTTAAGGTTCAATTAAAAAACACAAAAGGAATTGAAATAAATTTTATTTAATTTTAAAATATGTCTTGTAGACAATAAATAATTTTTATTCAATATTATTTATTTTGAGGTTATCTACAAGAGTTGATCTGGCTTGGATCACTATATTGTTTGTCATCAATCTCGATGCATTTGGAGTGGAAAAAGTGGAGGGATCATCTCACAGGATTGTTTTTATCAGTGAGACCCAATTTGGAAAAATGAGGTCTAAAATCTTTAGGGATTGTTTTGAGGCATCAAATGACGTTTTTTGGGGGGGTAAAAAATTGTTTCTTTAGCGTGACATCATTTCATGTTATTCTACATAGAGATATCTTTCCAGCGGCACAAGAAGAGCATCAATCGGAGTTTGTATGAAAATGTTATGCCACTCAGAAGTTGGCCTTCTTGTTTTCACACCTATAGTTCGGGAGGATGTCGCGTCAACCCCCATTAATCATGGAAAAGGGGTTAGCCACATGATTATGATGTAAAAGACTCTAGAAGACTCTATATTGTAACTCTAGTTAAGAGTTGATGTAGTCAAAATTAACCACTAGTAGGCTATTAGGTTGTGTTATAACTGGGCCACTAGGAGGAAGAGACATTCCATTATTTGGAGAGAATTTTGTTCCATAGTTGAGCAAAGATAGCCAAGAGAGATAGGATGTAGAGCACACAGAGAGGATCTTTGCACTATATCATCCCAAGAGCTACATGCATTACTTCTTTGTAGCTACAACCATATTTCCAGACAGAGAAAGAGAGAGAAGCGACCTCACCTTCCAGTGGGGTTATCTCCTGAAAGAGTTTCCAAAAGAGAATATCTTGTGTCTTATGTGTGTGTGTGAGCTTATGTTGTATTTCTCTACTTTTATTCATAATTTCCATTCGCATGCATGCACAAATTACAATTAAATCTACAAATCTTAAAGTTTAATAAAATTGTAATAGTGTAGAATCTCAAATTTTTAATATAATATTATCAGATTTGTTGTGACGAACTGTCCAATGGAATATCCATGGAAGTTTACAAATAATTTGGTATAGGAGCACATTTCTTTGGGTATTTTGTGGAGATTGTAGGGATCTATATCAGCAGGGCCTAAAATCATAAAACCCTAATCATGGTCGACAAATCTATAAACGAATCTCACAATCCTACAAAGGTGAGGTTTATGCAGTTGGAAAAACAAGTCACAGATATCAACCGCAATGTAAGCCTCCCCATGGAGGCCTTAGATAGAAATATGGGGATATTTGGAGAAGATGGGGGTTTGAATGCAGAGGACAAATCAAAATGGGGATCAGAAGATCAAGGAGAAATGGAAAACTAGTCAATGAAAGGATCCGAAACAGATCAACCCAGTTTGAGTGTCGTGAAAAAATCAAAATCCCTATTTAAAATGGAATAAAACTAGATATCAAGTCGTACCATGGAGAGATCGACACTCTAAAGCTTAACCACTAGTTGTAGCAACTGAAATTTTATTTCAGTTTCCATCAGATCGAGGAAGGGAAAAAGATTTCATTCACATGGTTGCAATTAGAGGGCCATGCATTGACTTGGTGGGAGAGCCACACAGACACCCTGAGGTTGAAGGGATAACCTCAAGTTACTAAGTGGGAGTATTTCAAAATCCTCATTAAGTCACAATTTTATCCCATTGGGTACGTGGAGGACCACTAGATCCAGTGGCATTATTTCAAGAAAAAGTTGGGCCAAAGCATGCAGGAGTACAACATGAAATTCAGGAAGATGACTATAATGTTGGGTATCACTCCAAAGAACCTAGATGTACTCCTCAAGTATTTGAGGGGTTTGCACCACCATCTATGTGAGAAAGTGATGTTGCTCAAGCCAAAATTGGTGGACAAGACTTGTGTATAGGTACAACACCTGGAGAACATAGGTGTGAAGAGACTGTAATCAAGTGGATCAAGGTAAAAGGAGCAACAAGAATATTCTAAGGAGGGGAAGAAGAAACAAAGGGGGGAAGATAATAATTTTACAGCCACAACACACTAGTGCAAATATCCTAGCAACCATTGCAACATTAATGGACATACAGAGGAAAAATATTGGAAGTTGCAACCAGAGCTAAAATTGAAGAACAAGAAGAAGCATCTCATGGCCACTGATTCGAGCAATCAAGTTGAAATCAACTCGGTTGTGGTTGAGAAGATAATCTATAGAAAAAGGAGGTGAATCTAAGTATCCTTCAACAATAGGAAGAGAAAGAAATGACTAAACTCTTCCATATAAAGATACAGGTCAAGAAGACAAAGATTGATGCTCTATTTGACTCAGGATGACAGGTGAATCTCATTGCAGCAGAGCTAGTCAAGAAGTTGGGGTTGAAATTTCGTAATCATCCAAGCACATATCCATTGGGATGGGTAAATAAGGATGTAGAGTTGAACGTAACAAAATAGGGTAAAATTAGATTTACTATCAATGCTGATTTTATTGATGAAGTAGACATAGATGTGGTTCCCCTTGATGTTTGTGGAGTCATGGTTGGGAGTCCATACATGTACATGTGTGATGAAATATTCACGAGGAGAGATAACTAGTGTCAGCTCATCAAGGATGGAAAAAATTTCATCATCAATGCGTGCAAATGAAAGTAAAAAATCTCACTAGTAAGTGCCAACCAAACCAAGAAATTGATCAGTTCCACCAAGAAGTATGTTTTATTTCTTTTAAGAGAAATTCAGTCTGAAGAGGAGTCAATAATAGGCAAGGCATCCCTAGAGGGGTGTACTAAGAAATAGAAAAAACTCTTGGAGGAGTTTTTACAAGAATACAAGGATGTGTTCCGAGATCCTAAAGGGCTACCACCTAAGAGAGAAGTGGAGCATGAGATCCAACTATTTCCAGATTCCCCATTGCCAAATATTTGGTTGTATAGGTAGTCTGTTATAGAAGAAAGTGAGGTGAAGAAACAATTGCAGTAGTTTCAGGAACAAGGTTTCATTCGATTGAGTACATCACCATGTGGGTCAACCATCATCATTATGCCAAACAAGGATGGGCCTTCATGGATGTATATAGAGTACAGGGTGTTGAAGAAATTCATGCTCAAGAAAAGATACCCCCTGCGCAGGATAGATGATATTCTAGATCAATTGCAACAATCAAAGTACTTCATCAAGTTGGAATTGAAGTCTGTATATCACTAGGTTTGAGTCAAAGAAGAAGATACATGTAATACCACCTTCAAACCAGGTAAGGTTTATATGAGTGTTTAATCATGTCATTTTCCCTATCTAATGCACCAACTACATTCATGAGATTACTAAATGATGTATTGTGCCCTTTTATAGATTCATTTTTTATTTGCTATTTGGATCATATACTAGTATATAGTGCTACCAAGGAGGAGCATATGCCACATTTGACGCAGGTGCTAGAAATATTAAAGAATCACCAATTGCTAGAAAATCTCAAGAAGTGTGAGTTTGCGTAGCAATCTTTGGTGTATCTAGGGTATGTGATCAGTGGAGGAGAACTGAAGATAGATCCTTCCAAGATGGAGGCCATCATCAAATAATCAATTCCTACTAATGTTTCTGAGGTCAGGAGTTTCATTGGGGAAACACAATACATGAGGAAGTTCATAGGCTCATTTTAAGTGGTAGTAGCATTGCTCCATGCCATAACAACAAGTGGAAAGAGTTTCCAGTGGGTAAAAGGTCAACAAAGGGCTTTCGAAGACCTAAAGAAGAATATTAGCTAGCATTAGTTCTGGAATTACCAAACTTATCACGACCCTTTGAATTGGTGACATGTGTGAGTGGATATGATATGGGAGTTGTCATGATGTAGGGAGGAAGGCCTGTATGCTATCATTCTAAACTATTTCATGGGGAAATCCTTAACTAATGTACCTACGACAAGGAGCACTATGCCATGGTGCAAGTTGTGAATAAATGGAAGCATTATATGATGGGAAAGGAGACAGTAATCCACACATATCACTAGTCGTTATAGTACTTGTAGGCACAGAGTAAGCTACATCAGACCATGCATTGCAAGTGGATGGGGTCTTTACAAAAAATTCATTTGGTGATCAAGTATTAAAAGGGAAGCACAAACAAGTTGGTCAACATGCTTTCGAGGCTTACCCACATCAATGATCACAACTTTGGGAACTCTTATGCACATGGAGCCATTCACCCATGGGAAGACTATGGCTAACTTGCAGAGGTATGTGTATTGGCTCAAGATGCAAGGCAAGGTAGCTAGGTTCATAAGAGTATGCATGGTTTGTTGTGCTATCAATCATAACAATAAGAAACATGGTTTATATCATCCCTTACCTGTACCTACTCGTCCTTGGGAAAGCATTTAAATGGAATTTCTGGGAGGTTTATCGACAACTAGGAAGGGACATGACTACCTATTCATGGTAGTTGGCAGGTTCAACAAGATGTGTGTTCTGATGCCCTATAAAAAGACCATCAGTGGGCAAGAAGAAAAAAAATTGTTCTTTGGATAGGTTTGGGTGCACATTGTGATACAAGGAGAATCATTTCGGATAGGGATACAAGATTCCATAGTGCATTTGGACTACATTGTGGGAGAAGATGGACACAAAGTTGAAGAGATATACTAAATTCCATCTACAGATAGATGGGAAGACATAAGTAGTCAACAAGGATTTGGTTTAGCTTCTGAGGGGATACAACTAAAAGAATTCGAAGACCTGGGATGAAAATATAGTATATATACAACATTATTACAACAGACTAGTCCAAACTTTTGCATGAAAGTCCACATTTTAGACTTTTTTGGATATTTGCTACCTTCACCTTTGGATATTGCATAAGGGAAACAAGGAGGAGTGAGGGAAGATCTTACAAGAGATGCTTTGAGGGCTGAAAATTTTATAGAGAAGATCAGGAAGATCCATCTACACGTACAACAAATACTACATAATTTAGAATAGAAGTATAAGGTCAGGCATGATCAACACAGAACAGAGAAACCATTCAAGGTGGGAGACAGAGTATGGTTACAATTGAACAAGGAGAGGCTACAGGGGTCTGGTAAGAAAAATAAGGCTCTGTGGTATGGTCCCTTTGAGATACTGGAAAATGTCGGTGATAATTCCTATCAGCTCAGTTTACCACCATATATGTGCATTTACTCAATTTTGAATGTATAAAATTTGAAAATCTATGAGCATTACATGCTAGATTAAGAAGAGGAACATGCCATACCTTTTGTGGAGGATTTGGCACCAGATGCTTAGGAAGAGTTGAAATAAGACAAAATTTTGTAGAAGAGGTCTAGAACTACAAGACAGGGGTAGCATGACCTTTGGCATATTGGATTGAAGGGACAACTTCCAAGCAAAGCTAAATGGCACACAAGAGAGAAGGTGGAGGAAACATTTCCTCACCTCATTTAGTATTAGCTTTTGGAGACCAAAAACCTCCCAAAATGGGGATGTGTGATCCATATTGGATCATTATATTATTTTTCATCAATATCGATGCATTTAGAGTGGAAAAAGTGGAGGAATCAGCTCAAGGGACCGTTTTGACCAGCGGGGCCCAGTTTGGCAAAATAAGGTTTGAAATCTTTCGAAAGTGTTTTGAGGCATCACAAGGAATTTTTTGGGGTTAAAATTTTGTGGATTTAATGCAACACAATTTCATGCTATTATACACACAAAGATCTTTCCAACGACACAAGAAGCATGCCAATCAGAGTTTGTATGAAAAAGTTATGCCACTCAGAATTTGACCTTTTTGTTTTCACACCTATAATTAAGGAAAATGTCGCCTCAACCCCCATTATTCATGAAAAGGGATAGAAATGTGATTATGATGCAAAATACTCTAGAATAGTCTATATCGTAACTCTAGTAAATAGTTTATGTTGTCAAAATTAACCACTAGTAGGCTATCGGGTTGCATTATAACCAGGGCACTAGGAGGAAGAGGCATTCCATTCTTTCAAGAGAATTTTGTTCCATAGCTTAGCAAAAATAGCCAAGAGAGATAGGAGGTAGAGAATAGATAGAGGATATTTACATTGTAGCAGCCCACCGGCCACATGCATTACTTCTTTATACCTACAACCATATTACAGACATAGAAAGAGAGATAAGCGACCTCACCTTTCAACTGGGTTTTCTCCTGAAAGGGTTTTCCAAAGAGCATATCTTGTGTCTTACATGTGTGTGTAAGATTATTTTGTTATTCTCTAATTTTATGCATAATTTCCATTTTCACGCATGCACTAATTACAATTAAATCTACAGATCTTAAAGTTTAATAAAAATGTAATAGTACATATCTTATAATATTATTAGATCTGTTGTGATGAACTATCTAGTGGAATATCCACAGAAGTTTGCAGTCGTAACATGATATAAGTCATATGTATTAGAATTTTATATACTAGAAGTCAATATATGATAACATCTTTATAATTTTAGATATTATGAACTTTCCTAAATTTACTTGGTTATTCAAGTATTTCAATAAATTCCTTATCTTAACATTCAATTAAAAAACAAAATAGACTGAAATAAGTTTTATTCAATTTTAAAAGATGTCTTGTAAACAACAAATAAGCTTTATTCAATTTTATTTCTGTATATGTAAGCTCATGTAGATAACTTCAAAAGAAATAAAATTGAATAAATCTTATTTGTTGTTTACAAGATGTCTTTTAAAATTGAATAACACTGATTTTGTTGCACTTTTTACAATCCAATATGCAACATATGTGTAACTCTTTCCATGCTTGGCACATGGTATTTATTAATAACATACAAATATTTCAATGTTGTTTGTAACTTAGATAGTTGAATTTCCATTTTAAGTAAAATAATATTATATCAAATCGGTTCTTCTATTGAAATGGATGATCTAGAACCCATTATGATATATATCTATAAAATTTCTTCTATCTCAACATGGATACGATACGTGATATTTAAAAAAAAAAA